>NMRB01000279.1:165967-210772 GCA_002633025.1 Notospermus geniculatus
CTCCCCTTTTGGCCAACAAATCTGTAAAATCGACCGTGAAATTCTGGAATTGGGTGCAAATTTCAATGTTCCTACCACAGGGCGCCCCTCTTTTCCCAAATCCTGGATCTGCCCCTGGGACATGGCACTGAAGTGGTTAAGAATATACTGTCATCCATGAAACTTGGTGAAATATGGGAATCAATGTGAAATTTTTGTACCCTCCAACCCAATTAGGTGGTTTCAATCTTCACCATTTTTAGAGCAACATCGTTTACCACCTAACGACGATACAGCAAGACTTCACACAGCATTTGCGAACAGAAAGCAACCTCTCTCAATCAAGGAAAGAAATAATTCATATCCCTTTTGGTACTGTTAGCAACAACATGTCAGTTTTATAGTCAAGACATCCTTGTTTTAAGACAAGCCAATGGAAACACGTAACTGTAGGCCTAGATCACAGAAACAAGGGTTCTATCCCCGTGGTTTTGTTCGTACAATATGTACCCGGTACAGATTCATAATTCACCGTTATCCAAACATATCTGGCCGTTTTTGCCAAAGAGCCTTTCCCTCTGTTAGGTGTTATCACCATACCTGACGTAAGCTGAAATATGGCAATGCAGACCTACCCCAGGCGCGGATCCAGGGGGCACACGCCCTCATTTCGGCCAACAAATCTGTAAAATCGACCGTGAAATTCTGAAATTCGGATCAAATCATTGAAATTCACAGCAGATTTCAATGTTTCTAGCACAGTGTGCCCCCTCTTTTCCGAAATCCTGGATCAACCCCTGTACTCTACCAGTCATGCCTAGGGATCTGCCCAGCAAAACTTGAGCGGTGAACCAATTCAGGCAAATGGGGAAAATGTACTAATTTTGTCAAATTCCATGGTCAAAATTAACCCTTTCGTTACTGGCATGTATGGTCACCAGCTTACAGAGGCCCATATTTTCATTGTTTTATCCGTAAACTGTTTTAACAAAAATCTGTTCTAACTTAAACCTTCCATTATACAGGACCCGGTGACCTAGTCCCATGGAAATTTCGTGGGAGTTTGGATGACCCGGTGACCGGGTCCCATGTAATGAAAGGGTTAATACTCTGCAGCCAGAATGGTGGAAAAGTCCTCCATTGCCGTCCACCACTGGCATATACATGTACATGACATATACTGCCGTATCATTCTGACCTCGGATATTCCAAACTATCAATCGACAACAATCGAAGACAAGAAGGACAAAAGCCTAAATGTGGATCAGAAAGGCTGCCTTAGGATACCCACAAATAGCCAGCTTTCTCCCACTTAGCGTGGCCAAACTACACTTTGAACACAGTGACAAGGCATTGAGAAGCCATCTATAGTAAACAGAATCTCATGGTTAACTTAACCCATCGAGGAAAACCTGAACATTCAAAAGCTTCCAACAGATACAAACATATAGGACAACCAATCCTGAATAGGAAAAGACAACTTTGCATCTGAATTTGAGCGAGTAAAGACAAACGGATGTGTTACTACAGGAAGAACATTAAAAGCGAGATGTTTGAAGTGCAAATAAACAGGAACTCCATACACAACCTAAAAAATAAGCTAAAAAATATTTGAGGTTCGAAGTTCGAACTCGAAATGCTGCCTGCAAAACAAAACGATATGTAAAAAAGAGATCAGCACTGGACATCTTTATGTTTCCGCCATGACTTCAGTAATTGATGTCGGTGTTGTCATGGTGACGTCAATTCAACAATGGAAATGTCCAAGTGAAACCCTGCGATCACAGAGGGGACAGTTTTCCCCAAAACTGATTTTAAATCTTACATTTACAAGCCAGAGACCTTCGGCAGACAGGGAGAACACAACTTTTCTGTCTCAGACTGAGATACCCGGTAATTTGAGCTTCGATAAATGAAAAATACCCTCCGCATCCGCAGGACTAGTTGAGCAAAATGAACAACCCGGGAGCAAAAAAATAAAATCTAACACAGACGAGATAAAGAGACAGTTATACATTTTTTGAGGCGCAAAAATATTTGAACAACAGTGAGCTCATCCATCTTAAATTACAGTTTATGCTTATAGTGTAACAATTTTAGGGTATATGGCCGGCCGTTCCAACAGGCACTGTTCATAAAGGAATTATAATAAATGCATCGTATATTTTGTCCCGTTTGCATATCAATCAACTCTAATCGACTCTATTATGTAGAAATATTGCTACAAGGTTCTTTGCCTTTTAGATCAAGTCCAATTAAATAAACAGAAAAATACTGACTTCATCTGGTAATAGGTTTACAATACAGGTTTCATTATGACCATAACGTGAAATACAGGAATTACAGACAAACGGTAAATGAAAACTATACACTTCCACTGAACAAATGAGGAAAATCTATCAATCTGAACATAAATTAGAGGCTGATAATACTACTTCCATTGGCTTGTCTCAACTCACTTCAGGGGTCATCTCAAAGATAAATGATGCTGAGACGGTCTCAATTAGGCCTACTTCATATTGGGTGTTGGAGGGCCAAAAAGAATTTCACTCCTTTCCCCTTGTTGTACGTCTGTCCTTTTTGGCAACTGCTTCAAAGCTCATAGACCCTTTCTGGGGTGGGGTGAATGTGGGCGTGGGGGTAAGCCAAGGGGGTTAAGGATCTTTTCAAGCTTCATTCAATTTTGAGATGACCCCCTATACTCTCAGGCTAATGTACAAACATCATGAAAAATACATTTCAATGTCGAAAAACAACTGCTTTAAACCAGATTTTAGGCCATCAAAAAACATCACATTAAAATAACATTCAACTGCGCACAAATACAGTGCAAAGCCATCTCCAACTAGTAGAGCTCACACTTCATCACCGAGGCCACACTTCAAAATCTACACCAACATTTTCAGCCATTGTTTCCACAAACACGAAAAGCTCTGTCCATCTGCGTCCATCTCTTCAAAATCCCAAAACCTGGTGTGAAGCAGAAGATAATATTTGGTTGATCCGTTGGTGTGCGCACAGGACACCTCTCACAGATTAAAATATGCTGTTCATCAACACAGCTCCTCACACGTCACTTTTCTCGGCCATCATCGTTGCTTGGGAACAGATACCCACAAACGTGACTCAATCTTCTGTGTCCTCATCTCTTTCAAAGGAACTGCGTCCTGAAGCCTTCCAAAATCATGGGCCTACTGACAAATTTACAACCAACTGCCAAAATGACAAACATTTCGAAAGGACTTTGTCCCTGAAATCTTCCCAAGCATTCAACCGAATGACAACAGGAAGAAAACGCTATTACCGTTATCAACATAACCCCCCGTTCTTCACATCTCTTGGCCACCGTCACTTTGGGAATTTGCATCCCATCAAAATCCCCATCTCTTCCCGACCCTTTCTATGAGAGACGTACTCTGCGCACGATTGGGTGATAACATTTCCCATCGGTTGCACTACACATTTGTTATAATGCTCAAAGTCAAAGCTCGGCGTTAATGATATTCAGTTTAAAGTGATGAAAATATTTACAATCAACGTCTTCATGGTCGTTGTCAAGATGCCCATGTCAAATGAAGTGAACAGTTCAACTTTGTTCGAAAACTATTCCTAAGTGATATCAGCAATGCCTCCTTTCTTAAGCCAGACACGTGGAGGTTTTTTGAGAAATGAATGTTTATTCTCCACTACCAGATTGGTGTAGTAGAAATATCAATGCCTATCACCTCTGAGGTCCAGATTCAAACCTGATCTAACCCACTTTCCATTTCAAAGAGGGGCGCTCTCTTCAAGAATGCAGGTCTTCTACGGGCACTATGGTTTCCTCCTGCTCCACGATAGGCCTAATTTGCCCAATATTGTCAATAGAGCTAACAATAATGCTGTTTGGCACTCAGGTCACAATTTCATAAATTTGGGCAGTCCGTGCCTTGTTGGCAATGTCAGAGTTTAAAATTGCTAAAGATCTTTACTTTTGACGAAGCATTTTGTGAAGTTTTAAGAGCTGCTGAACACTTCACCTGACATGGGCATTTCAATTCACCGATATTTCACTCATCAACTTGTGAAATATGCTAACTAGATGTTTTGTCAGTCAGTTTTGGTGCGGCATGAACAATACTAGTAGATGAAAACGGCAGAAAGATAAAGGGGTGATTTTTTTATAATTTCTCTATCATAGGTTTTGATGAAAAGAAATACCAGTGAATTGACTTTGTCTTTTTTAGTAGGGAATATACTTCATGAGGCAAGGACACAAACTGCACCAACAGCACCTCGTCCTCATACGCCACATCGTAGAATTACCGAGGGTATGAGCAAATTCGTTGCCAACATCATCCAAGTCATAAAAGAATTAGCACAAAGGCCAAGATAGATGCCACCCTAAGTCATTTTGAGGATTCTCGTTCCTTTGTTCCATGCCTCGTGAAGTATATCCGTGATTCTGTTCATCTTCAATTGATTCTTGAGCAATTACCAACTGGAGCAAGGTAATAGGTTCCATATGAGAGGAGGGACTGTTACTGGTCTGTGAATGAGCTCTTTGGCTATAGGAGATCAGACATTGGCCTACTGTGGAAGATGGCCCTGTTCAAATACAGAGTAATCAAAGCTTTGTAACCTTCATTAAAATTCAACTCTGTTATCATCGATGAATTACGATTGCACCTTTAATGGAGTTTGACACCTCTTGCATCACAAAGTTCGAATGCTTTTTTGACCATTTTCACTGCAAATTTCAACTGACCAGGAAGAGGACACCAAGTATTATCTCTTGAAATCTCTCCCGAATTTCGCAAAATTTCAATGCCAAACGGGGTCTTTCCAGGCATTTTCTAGTAGAGATCCCAGAAGTGAATCGCCCAGATGTTGGAACTTACGAAATTCGGAGAAGTCTTTACTTATACTATCATCTTGTGTGTCATTTTTTTGTGCTCTATGTTGGATACCTTGAAATCTCCAGTTGGTAAAAGCAAAATAGTCTTTGTCACCTTACACTTAATCCTCAAAACCTGTCCACGACAGCTGAGAGGTCAAATCAAGACGGCAAAGACTGGTCACCTACCCCTGTCGAAGATAGACATTGCCGATCTGGAACAGCGGTAGGTATTTCTCTTCTCGGCTAGACACATCTCTGCGTGAAGCCTATTTTCATCGCAGGGGAGGCAGTAGGCTAACTGCTTACCTGCCTTTCCACCTGCTTTTGAGGCCATGTAAACATATTGGTCAGCATTTCTTTTTTGTAGGTACATGTATATATCACCTGAGGTTTAGATATGAAGACTCAGCTAGATCATGGCCTGAAGGTAGCAAATTTCCACCAACTGAGCGTAGACAAAATGGCTGTTCAAACGTTTTGGACTGAAGACATTTCCAAAATCATTCTGACAAAATGGTTCTTTTGTCAGGTTGTTAGTGCATTATAAATGAGATGCTTGAATCAATTCTTTTCCTTCAAAATTTTGGATCTGTACAACAAATATATTCACAAACCTGCAGAGTACAGAGGAATGCTCATCATCCTATGTTTACATGGCCAGAATATTTGCCATTTAATGGCATGGCATAGCCACTCAGTTTACTGGGGTCACCCAGCAAATCGACTCACTTTAAAATCACCCAGTTTCACAGAATTCTGATTTCTGCCTGTTTTTGAGTACACAACCATAGAATAACTGGTTCACTGGTGATTTTAACAGTATACATACCCCTTTGAGGAATAAGCAGTGGAAAAACTCATTAATTTCAATCAACTACAGATTACTTTAGTCATTTTTGATGTCATACATCTGGCCAAGAATCTATATACATGTAATCAATTCATATCTTTATTTTTACTTAACAAAATTTTATGACTAAAATTTTTCAAATTTTTTTGTTATTTGGAAATTATCCAGACTGCACAAATTACCATAATTTCATGCCAAAATGAACTGAGTAAAAAATAAGTCCCCAGGGTAGGGTTATCATTTTTTTAAAGACTTCCATAGGCAAGACCTGCTTAGTCCTCAAAGGGAGCGACAATAATTTTTTACCATATCCCTTCATGGATATATCATTTTTCTAGTTCATTTCTGGGGTCATTAAAGACGGCTGTTTCAAGAAAATTAATCATTTTTTACACATTTGATTCCCTCAGATATTCAACCAAAAGATTATCTCTAAAATCTCATTGCAAAACATGAAAATCAAAACAAATTTTTAACTTTATTCCACAGTTCTCCGGTGAAGAACATCAAACTTGCAAAATCTTTTGATAAAACACAGAAACAACCCTTGCCCCTGCTTAATGTAGAGATGGGACACTCAACACAATGATATGTGAGAAAGTACCTCAGTACATTTCACTTTTAGGGGAAGGTTGGGGAAAATTCACAATATTATGAAGAGAATTTGCAGCAAAAAATTAAAATGATATGAAAATTATCTACACAGTCATGGCGGTCTGCCTACGAAAAAAGCCACAATATTACGACCTAACACCAGCCTGCGATTGAAGCACAGGTTCCGAAAGATAAAACGATTATTGTTAGGTTCAGCTACGCAGACCCCCGATGACGCTAAATTGTTTGAAGAGTTCCCACACCTAAAATGAGAAGTTCTGACTTACATACATGGTCAAATCGTTAGTAGTATTCATCGTATCTGTACACACAAGGCCAGACTTTGGTTATCATGTCAAGTTGAGGTGTTTTGACTTGTTGGTTCGAAATACTTGCTCGTCTGGTACGGGTCATCGTGAAATATGGGGTCACTGTTTTATCAAACGTTACACTCACAGACACGGATAATATCTTCCATGGGTCCACTTTTCAAGTTTTTTTCTCGCACACTATGGAGCATAAGCTGAGGAAAATTCCTGTCCATCTTCAACATTTGTGTTAAAATCATTGGCACTCCAACATAGCCAACTTCGATTCTATCCCTTTCCTTTTTTACGTTGATGCGGTATAAAACAGCAACCCCAACCTCGGTGTTACACGGTGTAAAATCAGGCTTCCTCTGTCAATGTTTAAGAAACTTATAACAGCACATGTCAAGTTTGGAAGCATTCTATCATTATCATCACACAGAGAAAACATTCATTTCTACACCACATTTCTCCATTACGAAACACAATTGGGTGACTTTTTTTGCAGATTTTTTCTATAAAATGGTAGCTGTAGCCTATCACATTCTAAAATAGTACAGTATATGATGATGATGGCGATTGAAGATGGTAACGGCATACTATGAACAGGTTCCTTCGTAAGTTTTCGGTGGACGATGATGGCCTGTTCCCAGGATGCACTAGAGATAATACGCGGCATAAATTATGGAAAGAATCTGTGTACGATACGATTTGGAATTACGGGTACACTATATGACTAACTACCACTAGATGAGTCAATGCCAGATTTAGCACTTGTATACTAATGAATGCATCACATTATTTTCAAGACTGCAACACCACGATAAGACCGGGAGTTATTTACTTGTATAGTAGTATGCAAACTGGTACTTGTATGGTATACAAAATGGTTATACACTGATATCACAGATGGTAAAATGGCTAAGACACAGAAGGTAATCTCTATCTAGACAAATATCTACTCACAGGAAGGCAGGCCTGATGTAAGAAATTTTTCAGTGTTCAAGTCACGAGGGTTTTTCCTTATGGTGTTAAGCTTCAAATATTCAAAACAGAAAGGTGATTTTTTTATAAATATTCGATCCAGAGTCGTGAGCTTGGCTCTTCAGGTAATATTGGGCAATTTGTATGTAATGTAGGCCTACAAGGAAATGGAGCCCCGGAGGAAACCTACGGTGCCGGAGAGTCACCCTCTCTATCCCAGGAATACCGGTTACGAACGGGAATCGAAGCCGGGACCTCAGATGTGACATGTACCACTCTGACAGCCCAAAAGGCATTCTAAATTCATGAACATGGACTTCGTACAGAATTTAAGACACTGGACAGACCAAAAAGCCATTGTGATGTTGTGATGGGAAGGAATGGTGACATGAATCAAATGATATTTGCCTGTTTGTCTTGCATGGATACACATCTAATTCACCGACGGTCTGATTTTATTACAAAAAGACAATTATGGTAAAAAGATTCTGGCTTTTCAAATGAAGGATGCATAGGAGAACATAGCCAGAGGACACCGTGTTTACTAAGTTTGCATCAGGGTACGCACTGCTTCCAAAACATAACCCACGACCTTGGAATCACTCACTAGTCAGGTATTGAGTACTTCCCGAGTAAGGGTACGAGTTTACACTTGACATGTGCTGTTTAAATTTCATTGATCCAGCCAGCCGTTTTACATTTGGTAATAAATAAGTACAGTAAATGCTCGGAGATGTTCACTGCAGCTCAACAAGCTCACAGCGATCTCGTGAAGCTTTACAAAAAGGACTCGGTACACGGCATCATCACACAACCCAGCGAATGCTTAACCTCGGATGTTATTGTTCGCCGTTGACCATTTTTTCTCGGGGATTATTTGTAATTTTTTCGTTGCGACCACCACGCCTCGGTTCCCGTTGTTCTTTCGGGCCGTCTTTCCTCGTGTCCATTTCTTTATTCCTCGGTTTATCAGCAGTCGGAGACTGTGAAGACCTGCCTTCCCGTTTGACATCCGTCCTGGTATTGGGTCCAGAATCGTTCCTGTTACCATGGTTACCAGGGCCTTTTGAACTGTCACTACCTGCGCCTTGGTGATCGGTCCCGTTGCTCCGACCACCGCGCAGACCACTGCCTCCACCACCTCGATAATTTGATACACTATTATCAGTTTCTGTTCCCGAGGTGGGGCCACCGTTGCCACGACGACTACGATTTTTATTTCGTCTCCGCCGCCTACGACGACCGCCTTGGTTTCCATCTATGGATGACACACTTTCTGAAAATAGACAGTTTACTGCACACTCCACGTCATAAATAGAATTCTCAACTCATTAAAGCTGGGCAAAAGATCTTTTTGCTTTCTATGTATTTTCATCGGGCCATTTATGTAAGAGATGCAGTCAAGCCATGTGAAAGCGCTAGGCCTACATGTATTTCGCTTTCACTAGCCTAGCCAAAGAAATCACTTCGCCCATGTCACGTCACTGCTCGTTCTGTAAACAGGGCCTAAGGATTAAGAACATGGAGTCGCAACATACCCTGATCCTGACTTGTTACGCTCGAGACCTCCTGACCAGCACTGTCTAATACTGTATCATCATCGTCCGTAACACGCCGTCTGCCACCACCACCGTAACCTTCATTACCGTGGTATGGTGGTTGACCTCCCACTAAAATTGGAAGAAAATACATTTTTATCATATTCCTTTCCCATCTCTATGTATCTTTGTTTTCCAGATAAGCTACACATTCGCGTCACCCGGAAGACAAAGAAACTGGTCGTTTTTCATTTTTTACATTATGCTAAAAAGCCATCACGAAAATGCCCAATGAGCATCCGCAAGTTGACAAGGGTTAATCTGATCATGCACATTTTCATCAAATAGAACAAATTCATTCAACGTTGGACAAAATAAGACAAGCTTTTGAAATGTTTGAACAGATGATTTTCCAATCCCCTAAAAATATGCTTTGAACATGTTTAACCGGGGGAAACAATGGGAAAGGGGATATCATGGTGTCAAAATGAATGCAGTTAGTTAATCAAGGGGTGGGTCAAGGGCATGGGAAAAGTGGAGGTACCCGGCACTTGAACATGGTGAAAATTCACGGGCAATTTTAACAAATTCTTCCAGAAGTTTAAAAATTTCATGATCGAGGTCAAAGATTTACATGTATGACATCTGGGGCAGCCCTCTGACCCCACACCTGATGATTGAGCTCTACAGTGTATGTATGGCACAAATAGTAAAATTGTAAACGTACTGGTTACTGATATCGTGTCATTGTTGACATCGACGTGGCGACGATCCTGACCTGACCTTCGATCTCTGTCCGACCTTGAATCATAGCCACGACCACCTGATAAAGAAGATGCATGCATGAGAATAACGCCAGCCGGTGAACATGTATGACCATGTTATTGATAGAGGGGTACACTGATTCAGGAAACAGGACAGACATATCCACGCGAAAGATTGGAATTAGTGTCAGCTTTGGCCAAATTTGCTGCGTGAATTCTAGTGCAATTCTCATCGTGATTTTTTAGCAGTCCAGTCTTATTAACATGGGTACCCTTTGGACGCTGGAATGACTGACTGTGCTTAGGATGAGCTTTCACATGCATCATGACATTGGTTTTATAATTTAGAAGCCATTTTCAGTTCAGCCCTTGAAGGTTGTTAACAAAGAGACCAATCAAGAAAATCACAGTCGAAAGAGCATCTTAATGGAAAATTTCAGTGATCTAGAATGGATTGTAACGATGTTTGGTCCAGCAGTAGATAGATAGAAGAGGTAAGGATAAGCACAACCACTAATACTCATAATATGTTGATCAAGCAAATATGTTAATGAGGGGGATGCAAGCAGGGGATAGAGAATTAAAGAGGATTGTAACGGTGCAGGATACAAACCTTCCCACAGAAGACAATCGAACATTCTTCCTCCATGCGAGTATTTATATTTATACGAAGCCAGTAACAAAATCCCCTCGCAGATGATGGTGAACTTTTCACAGCGTATGGCAAGCACAGTGCGTCATGGCCAATACCAACGACCCAGTGCATATGCTGAGCACATCTCGTCAGAAACCTTGCTCTAGTTATGCATCCAGCAGTACCCCTGTAAACTACTTTCACACAAATGATACGCCTAAGTTTATTTGTTATTCCCAAGGATAGATGACAGCACTCGGTCTACACAGGCGGTGCTCGGAAATGGCAGTTGGTAGACGCGACGAAATGGTTAGCTTTTTCACTCACCAGGGTCTCTTGGAGGCAGGCGACCATATCGATACTTGCCACGGCCGCGGCCGCGATGGCTCAGCATACTGTCCGTGTAATATCCTGAACGTCCGTCTTCCTCAGGTACTGGTTCCTCTGCCGCCCAGTCATGGATTGGGTTATAATTTGACAGATCGTCTCCTTTGGAGGAGGGGGAAAGAACAACGGAACTATTTTTAGCAAGTATGCAAATTAATATTGGATGTGATTCTCATATCGCATATACGATATCAAGTCAAAGATTTTGGCGTAGCTATGGCACTTTATAAGAATATTGAGTGCAAATCTTTTGTTAGACGGCGAATGAATGACTGGTCGGCCACAAATGGACAAATAGTTCAATTCCTGTGAGATGAATGAATATGTCTACAGTTTCATCTGGATATCATAACACAACATGAAAATCACAATTCCGTAAGCATATTATTCTAAACAAGGAACAGAAGCATCACATATAGAATTCATCTTTTCAACGGTCCCCTGCCATCTTGGTTTCTAGGGCAAATTGCCAATGAACACACATCTGGAAGTCTAACCAGAACATGCATGTGATTGGTCACGAAATACAATTTGCCTACGAGATGTAAGTGCACAAGCGCTTTTGTTTCCAAGAAATCTGGCAGGAACCAAGATGGTGAGTTGGTGTCGAAACGATGAATTGAGACAGCATTAGCTCATCTGTTTGCAGCTAGAAAATATCTCTGTTTCCATTCACTAAAATCTTCCATCATGTTTGTGCAGGTACAGTTAAGACAAGAGTGCAGTTGATTTAAGACGATAGTAATTAAGCAAAGACACTGACTTCGAAGTCATGGCTGGTGAAAGACACAGAACTAGACTACGTTCATAAGGTAAAGTTAAGCAAAATCAAAACCCACCAAGAAATGTACAAGAGTGCATCAAGCAGTCTCCAAGAAAATGTTTTCATCCTTGACAATTTTGGAAGAATTTCTGGTGTACATTTCTGCGGTGGTTGCTCAGCTTTGTACATTTTACAAATATTGAACATTTATAGTACGTTTGAATAAGAAGCTCTAAAGATAGAAGAAATGTGTGGAAAGAAGAAATGATCGTGAAGATCAGCACAATTGTACAATACAGAATCATCGACCAACCTGATTGCGTCATTCTGTCGTGTCGTTCGTTAGCCCACCGACGCCCACCACGTCCACCTCGACCTCCTCTCCCACGACCACCTCGACTGCCTCGATCGTCAAAGTACGGGTCGTTGCTTCCACCCCTGAAAAACAACCTGCAAACATCAACGAGAGAAGCTGTAGAACATTTGAAAACAGAGATAAAACATTTGATCACACACAGTTCTGGTATATTAGAGAACATTTGAACACATGCAGTTCTGGTATATTAGGGAACATTTGAGCACACACAGTTCTGTATATTAGGAAACATTTGAGCACACACAGTTCTGTATATTAGGAAACATTTGAGCACACTCAGTTCTGCGGCCTGTTTCATAAAGTGTCTTTAACCAAATGGAAAATGCATTGAGTTAATGGTACCATCAGCTTCTTTATGAAACAGACCCCTAGTCTATTAGAAAACATTTGAGCATGCACATTTCTTGTCTAGAAATGGAGAACACATTTGAACACACATAGTTCTGGTCTATTAGAAAACAGAGAACAAACTTGTGCACACATAGTTATGGTCTATTAGAACACAGAGAACACACCTGTGCACACAGTTCTGGTTTATTAGAAAACAGAGAACACACTTGAGCAAGAACAGACCTGGACCCATGTTCCCGAAGCCGTCGTTAGGTTAACGATGTCGTTACGCTATGCATTTTCCCAGTTTTAACGACATCATTAACCTAACGATGGCTTCGGGAACATGGCTCCTGGTCTGTTATGAAACAGCGAGAAAACATTTGAGCACAATAATGATTTCACCCAGGGCAAAACAGAGAAAAGTTTTACACACCTTCTTTCCCTAGGGGGAGGGAAGTATGGCCCAGGAGCAGGGGGAGCACCAATATTTTTAAGCTGTAAATCAATTTCCATTTTCTCTTGACGAAGTTGTTCTACCTCGCGTAAGTGACAAAGATGATAATCAAGCAAGATCTGTGCATTACTGATATTTTCCATCGTTCCTACGAAGATAAATGGGACCTGGTTCTGGAATGAGAGAATGAGAAAATGAAAATAAGGAGTTGTCGGACAAGAAAATATGATTTATATAAATGCAGAGGAGCCTTAATAGCCAACTGGATATTGTGTGGGCATAACAGCAGTGACGGGTTCAAATCTCAGCCGGGCCACATGGATTAATCATCTGTGGCTCTTTATCATTGATGCATGGGCAGTAGAAATGACATCTTGTGCCTTGTATCTATGAAAAGGCCAGTATAGTGTTTTTCATATCATTCTGGCCAAAGGTACTTAGTTGAACTCAGGAATGTGACCAGATCACATTTTCCAAAAGATAGTGGTGTTGCACAACATTAGATTGTCCGTAGGGTTGGCGTAATCAATAGCTCTTTCAAGGTGTCAGCTAAAGCCAGTCAGCCATGACACTGGCTGCCAAGGGTTGTGCAACATTCTTAATTGTGATAACACCATTAAAGTTTAGTGACAAGAGGTCAGCCAAGAACCTTTGGCCAGATCTATCTGAAAAACACTATAAAAGACCTCATCCCTGTGATGAACAAGAGCATTTTCTGATGGACTCCAACCCAAGACCTCTGGCCGGAGATATTCTGTAATTAACACTTACAGGAGTAGGATAATTTGGATCAGCCTCATTCTGTCGTTCGTTGTCGCCCTCGATTTTCACTCGCACCACGCCAGATTTGTCCACTATGTCTTGAATGTTTCTACCATTTTTTCCAATGACTTTCGCTGAAATAAACAGAAAATGCCACGAGTCACAACACAGGCTCAGCAAATGATAAGTTTTTATCAGGTCTCAGGAAAGGGGAATAGGGAACCCCTGTCAAAACGGTTCAAGGTAGAACTGTGGTCTAGAGCATGAAGTGTCAAAAGACGCTTCAATGAAGTCTGAAGCCAGCTTTCGGTAGATGTGAGCTATCTTGGTGGTTGTTTCATTATCCCTTGCAACCGAAGTCACATTTCTACTTACGTATAAGATTTCTAGGTACATCAAAGGTTTGTTCAGAATATTCTAACAGGTTCCTCGCAGCTCTAACCGCCTCTTCCGTTTCACCGACAACTTTAAACGTGCAAGTGTTTTCATCCAGATCAATACTTGAGATTCCGTCCATTTTTCGTGCCTGTTGGATGTTAGAGCCGTGAGTTCCAATGGCCAGGCCCATCAGGTCTTCACGTACCGAGAACTCCTCAATGAACTGGGTCTTGGCGTGAAGTTTTGTTGACTGTAAAGAAAAGCAGAGGTGCCAGTGATTCATAGCAAAAATAACACTTTGTCCTCCAAGTTGGCTTCAAACAGTGAACTTGCATTTTACAAAACATGTCAATGCACTGTAGGTTATGCAAAATTTCTCACCTCTAACTTTTTAACTGCTTCTTCTGTTCGTTGTTTTAAAAGCATCTTTTGCTTCAGATTTCTGAAGTGCATATCTCCAAGCAGGGAAGCACGCTTTATGACTGATTCTTGGGTTGACTGGAAAAAATCAATTACATGTACGTCAAGCAGGAATTAGAAGAATGTTCTTAAAATTTTTGCAGACTCTACCCAAGTCTCTAAGAAAACATCAATAGAAAATATGTCCGCCAAAACCTGGGGCAGATGAGTTGAACTTGAAGGAGAGGCTGATAACTAAACTAAGGGGACTCACCAACACAGTAAGAGTACAGGCATCGTCGTCATACACCACAACGGACGCCCCGCAGTGTTTCTTAAAATCCTTGTGACTTCCCTCCTCCCTGCAGATGTCGCGCATATCTTGTGGGACATCGATTGTACACTTGTAGAAACTATTGCTATCGATCGTAGGACTGAAAAGATGAGAAAATAAGGTCCTACTGTGTAACACTGCGATAAATTTCCGATAATATGACTGGAAGGTCTTCTTCAGCAGAGGCCTCTCAAAGAAACCAATTTAGTCCAAAATCGTTTGTATCTGTTCATTTTGACCTTTGCAATCAGGACACATTTGAATTAAGGACAACATTGGTCAGCACCAAAAAAATAGAGATTATCTACTTTTAGATAACACACCTTTTGTTCTCATGTCGTACAGCCTCAACTGGGACAATGTCCTTGCCGTTCGGATCGCTCTGGAAGGATATAACCAGAAGCTCGCCCTTGACCAGCTGTACCGTCCCAGGCCACCATCCAGTGGGTTCCCTCTCATCCCTGGCTTCCTTACTGAAAGGCTTCAACACCTCGACGTCGTCACCCTCCTTGAAAGTTTTTTGAGCAGGTTCTTGCGGTGGCAGGCGGACATCTTTAAATGGAACTCGCTTTTCAGGTTGCCAACTAAAAAACCAAACATTTTGGAGAGAATTTAGTGGCTGGCCTAGTAGACGAGCAAGTTTAGACGTTGTGCCGTCTTGGGGCAATCCCCTGTGGAAAGAGGGAAATAAAAAGAGTTTCATCGACACATAACCCCCACCTCTCTGGCTGCCAATGTAGCCACGTTATCCAGGTACACTACACCAGCATCATACCAGCTATTCTTGTCATTGTTTTCTCAAAATACACTGTAGATGTATTATACTACAACATGTTCAGTGCAAGCATCAGGTGTTCTGTAACATTTTCAAGTTATCGAATCGATACAATGGTCCACGATTTATGATGTTAGCATTGTACAGAATGTACACTTTGTTTCTTGACAGTCATACCTCTCATCAGGAAAAGCTACAATTCTTCTATACCATGTACCATACAGCCTCATTTCAATGCCCTGTTTCAAACTACTAGTAAATCTCAGTATTTTCACATCCAAAAATTCCATGGACTCGCAGCAGGTTGATGGATCATAAGCTTATTTTCAAATTCACAACTTTTTCTACGGAACGAGACCTCAAATATTTCATTACCTACTTGAAAATCAGTCATTATCTCTAAATTATGACTCTATCCCTGAATACTGACTGATTCATGAAGTGATGATGCCTACTACATAATATTCTTGTAAGCCTACTCCACATAACTGTCTCAACACACCTACGTGTAACAGTTAGTAATAAAGCCTACACAACTACCACACCACATAGGCTACATGTAAGCCTCACCTTGAGGATAATTACTAGCCACATACTGGTGTTACATTCACATTTTTCAACATCCACATTCACAAAATCATTCTTCATAAATATAGGAAGCTTGGTGTCATTAGTCATGTTGGTGGGTGTCTTTTAGTGGTACCTGTTTTATGAGTATACATGTATATTACCTGAGATTCTGAACGATTAGCCCAGACACCATTTTTTGTGGGCTACATAGCAGTGGTTTTAGAATGATTCTGCAAAATTGGCCGGAATGAACCATCGAACAGAGAAACCATTCATCAGGGCAAAGCAAGCCGGGGGTAAATAAGATACATGTATTCATATCATTTAATATGGGAGACAGGTTGACTAATGAGTATGGTCTATGGGTATCAAAACCTTTTTTAGACTTGCTCGTTTTACAGAATTTGTTGAGGGGAACTGAAACAATAAGTATTGAGTGATGGCAACAGACGCAACCCATCCTTCACAGTGCCAGTTGCGAACCTTGGAATAAAAGTAAGTCGGTATTCTGTATACCAACAAGTAAGAAATTCCACAGCCAGCACAGCGTGAACGTGCTTCAAGAACCCCGCTACCGGTAAATGAAAGCACAGTAAGGTAACACCTATTGCCTTGGGCCTAGTTGAGGTACACCTACACCGCTACTTGCGTGAACTTCATACAAACACTGAGAACTTGGCAGAATCTCAACTGAATGCGCAGGTTGCACAGGCCTACCAATGCCTACTACTGGTACAGAACAATTCTCAATCTCATCTTCATACTTGTTGGAGATGAAGGTTACCGCAGGCTTGTATTGACATACTACTGTACATCTAACACCCGATTGCCTGATGGATGCTTTCACTTTTCCGCCTTGATGGTCCAACATGTCCAATATTTCTTAGTGGATTATGGGTGAAATGAATCCTAATTTAACGACACTACACTATACACATCATGCCATCTATTGTTTGATGAGATTTTATTCTGATCAATAACTTAGCCTCGTAGAGTTATCGGGATATTATCCATCAATCAATTGCTTCCTTCCCCAGGTACAGCCCATCGTATGAGCCGCTCAGCTGTTTTATTGATTACAATACAAGCAAAATACCTGACTTGAGCAGTAAGTTAAGAAACAGAAGGCATGCAGTGGCCAAGACCGTGGCACAGGAAGGCTATTTGTAGCCTACCTAAAAAGTGCAGCTCAATGACTGGGGAACAAGATACCTGGCCGTGGGCGAGCCACGCAAAGTTGCTCATGACTAGTTATATCAGTAGTACATGTATGTACTGTATGTGCCAATCGAATTTGAACTCACACTATCCACACATGTGATTGCTTGTACAGCTAAAAATGCCTACATGACAGCTGCATGTATCATCTGCAAAAAGCCTACAATTTGTTCTGTAGTGCCAATTTATACTACAGAATAGCCCAGTGGTGACAAGTTCAAACAATCATCAGATGGTAATGACACATAAATGCAATATGCTGCTCGATCCTTTCCTTTGAAAAAAATGCTAATTCAAATTCAAAAAATAATTTATGATCAATACATGTAGCTGTGCACCATTTACTTTGAATACATGTATGTCATTCATGTCATTATATTAAACTCATGGAAAAAGATATCTCTGGCAATTTGGTAAACGGGAAAATCTAATGAATGCATTCTTCTAAGGCTGCACTCACATAGAGCTACACTCTACATGGACACGCCGGTTAACAATGCGTGAATGGTTTCACGGTCGCGACCCCTTTGTGTAGCCATTGTTAACCGGTGTGTCCATGTCATGTAGCTGTATGTGATTGCTGCCTAACAGACCAACTTGCACAGTCGTAAGATACGAACTTTGCTCCCAGATGGTCACAATTCTCATCTTGAAAGCTTGTCATTACTGTCGACACCGAACAAAAATGATGTTCTCATCACGTGGTATGCACAACGTCCAAGCGATGATAGACAGAACGTTGGTGAAGTTTATTCAGGCGTGAGTGCTCTCGAAGCTTACATTCCTCAGATCCAGGGAATAGCCATCTTTTGATAAAACACATTCCAACACCCACTGCCCGGACTACCAGTATCTACATCAAGCTTTCAATCAGTCTAGTCTGAAGACTCACCCAGGTAGAAATGTTGTGAATGATGCAAATGTGAGCGGAAGTGTACTCCACCTGTTTTTGAGCAATTGACAACGTGCTGTGAAACATGCTCTTAAGATTCTACATACAGTACAAAATGAAACATATTGACAGTTTTTCTGATGTTATCATATTGTAGGGCAGTGAAAAATACATCAGACCTCATGCTGGACAAGAAACAACTGTAGCCAAAATTTGCCTGCATCAACATGGGATGTAATTCAAAATGGTCAAAATGACTGAAATTCTTGGCCAAGAAGAGAAAAAACTACCCAACAGTCATTCATAATCATAGGAGCCAATGGCTCATATGAATAAAGACTATCAAATGCTTTACCTTCAAATTTGTACAGCATCGCCTAGTGCATTTGTATTGCAAAATTCAAGTAAAAGCATTTCCTAGTCTTTATTCATATGACCAAATGTCTCAACTGGATACAATTGCAACTGACACCTGACGCCCTGGGTATGACTCCTACAGAAGGTCAGAGACATCCGTGTGAAGGGGCAATCTTCCATGCCTTCCTTAACCTATTCTAACATGAGTAAATGTAAAATATACTCACTCATTCTCAAATCCAACTGTCACTTCATTCGTATGAATATTCTTCACATACGCCTGGAAAACAAAGATATGAATTGATCCACACAGGCTACAATAAATCGCTCATCTCCCCGCAACTGAGACACACAAGCCAAATTTGGTCAACTGGCACTGGCATTCTGTTCTTGATCCTGATAAATGGAATAGGGGGCCTGTAGCCTATTTGGACCTGAAATTCCAAGCTAGGCCTATCATCATGAATGAATGACATTGATCAAAATTTGGAATTGGAATGACAAACACAGGGATCAAAGTTCATATTCTGAAAAAGCAGATTTTGATCAAGAGGCAAAAAAATCAAGCCGCACACAATACAAAATGCTTTAGAACATTAATTTTTTTGGTCACACAGGGCAAAATCCAGGTCGCATTTTAGACCAAATGGTCATGAACTTTGAACCCTGAAATAAATGCATACTGTATGAAAGTGAAAGTAACAAACAACTACATCTGGATCATTGAATACTAGTACTGTACTCCATCAGCTGGCTAGGAGTAGGAAAATTCGCAAGATTGGAATGGAAAGTCACTGACTAAAGTGACTTGATTGATTGGCAAGGGTCATACGACACTTGAAGGATGTCTGCATAGCTAGCCATAGCTTAGCATACGGTACATTATTCAATCTGTCAAAACTAAAAATGGTGATTTTCGTTTGGATTTTCCCAGCCAGACACGAGTTAGATTGTCAGCAGCCGAGTCTCAGATTCGGAGAGTCTGATCGTTGCAAGGAATTGCAAGAACTGTCAAGAGAAGTGTCATGACTCATTGACTGTGTCAGTCAGTGTGTGTGCTACGTAGATATGGTTGGAAATTCTAGCATTTCCCTGCAGAAGCTCGTTGTAACCATGGTCACAAGGTAACATATGGTTACACTGTATAATAGTACTATACAAAGAGCCCGAGTGGTACAGTGCTTAGTCATGTATTCACTCTGCTCTCCTCCCAACTTGTCACTGGGGGGGGGGGGGACACTGAACTCTATCCTGGGGCCTACCTAGGCCTAATAGGCCTAGTTGGATACTAGCCTAACGACGATANGCTCAATGATTGTAGGCCTAAAGAAATAATGTAGACTCGGGCTCTTTGAATAGTTCCGCGGTAGGCCTAGTATAGTATTATACAGTGTAACCATATGTTACCTTGTGACCATGGTTACAACGAGCTTCTGCAGGGAAACGCTAGAATTTCCAACCATATATGGTGCTACGGTAGCATAAAAAAACACTCACTTCTGCTAACTCAACTGTGCTATTCCATCATCATCAACATTCATTTTAACATTCAATTCACACTGTCACTGCATTTATGTAGGCGGCCCTATGTAGGCTAGCCTGTGATTCGATGAATCATTGAATGACCTGCAATGCATACATCTACTCCTACATAGGCCTACATACGCCTACATTCACGTACATATCTGTGTACATTAGTCACTGCATGTACAGAAGCCATTTCATTTGTCTTCTTTCATGTCTTTTCGCGAGTTCTTTCTGCGCAGAATTTTTACGCATATTTTAGGAAGCAAAACGGCAACGCCCTCACTCAAAATGAAATCAGGGAAGCAAAGGGTAATCGATGTATCAAACGGAACAATCAAATTGCACAAAAGACGACAAATTTGAGCGATTTTACCTTGTAAAAGACCCCATTCGGGCCGCAAACTTCGACGACCAGATCGTCCATTTTGGATTATACAAAGCATCATGGGAAATTTTACAAGGCATCATGGGTAATTTCATAAAAGGTAAACATGAAAAATGATTTACCTGTCTTTAATAATGTATTTAAAAAGTTTAAAGTTTGAGAAAAGGAGAATAAACTGATGTTTGATAAAAATCTCCTCTTCAACATATTTTTGTGAAATAAAATGAAACATTTTTTCCCATGAGGCCATAGCAAAAATGTCGCTGTCACTTGGCAAAAATTTGCTGAAAACAGCTTATTTAACTCGATTTATTCCGTCCAGGTTGGTTATCCTGATCAAACTCTGGTCCTAGAACAAAGATATACTTTCTGTTGAGCCTGTCAACCATTGTCTTTGGTGATGATTCTTGGAATAAAGGAAAAATATTGACTTTTTGTCTCAAATCTGTGGAACTGAACTCATCAATCAATGACAGAGACAATCAATCATCAATCAACAGCTCAACTCCATGAACTCAACTTGTCAACAAAAAGTCAACATTAGGCCATGTAAAAAACATAGGGGCCTAGTTGATTGGCATCCCCTCCCGCCATAGAAATCACCCCTCCTCGAAATTTTTTTAAATTTTTATTATCAAAAAACCAAAATGAAAAAGTCAACATTTATAGGCCATGAAAAAAAATACCGGTAGGCCTAGGCCTAGTTAGTTAGCATCCCCCTTCCGCCATTGGCATTAAAATCACCCCTCCTCAAATTTTTTTTATTTTCAAAAACCGCCAAAAGTGTGATAAAATCGTAGGCTGGGATGCTTAAATAAAACAACACAGTTTTAAAGGTTTACTTACAATTAATAGAAAGTAGTTTTTATTTCAATTCATACCTATTACATTTGGAATTTCCCTCAGATTACCATGGTAACATGCATCTCAAACTCAATAAAAAATTAAAAAGAACCTCCCGCCCTCCTCAGAAAATTAAGAGTGGAAGGATGCTAACCAACTATTTTTTTTTCATGGCCTTACATCATCATGTGTAGCAATCTCCTTTGCAGGAATTATAATTTGCTGTTAAACAATGGACTCGCGAATTCCAGAAGTGCCCTGTGCAATTCAGAACTTAGCTGTTTTCAAAAGGGATATTGTTCCCCGAAGAGATTCATTCGGCAGCCACGGTCAAGATCAAGTCGTTTCGCTCCCAAACCAGAGGTTGAACCCAAACATGGTATAACAGCAAGACTCTTGCTGAGGCCTTTAGGATTTACTGTACTGGTGAGTGAAAACAAGTAGCCTAGGCCTAGGCCTAACTTGTTGGAAAACTTTTCCTACAAGTTAGGCCTACTTAGTCTGATATAATTTCAACCGTCTTTTAAAGATGGTAGATTAGCCTATTGCTATTGTCTCTCTCTTTCCATGGAGCAACTGTTTGATGACGTCTCTGCAGTTCTGTCTTCTGATTTTGAAATCGTGATCTTGATCTTGATCTTGATGAAGTATACGTACGGTGACTGACCGTGTACTCATGTATCTTGTCAAAGAAATCAATGATATTTCTTCTCTGTGAATCTCAAAAACGGGAAAACTCCATTCTATTTCAGGTTTCTGGTGCCAGTTTTTCAGGTGCTATAGTATGGAGACATGAAAATATCAAAGAAGAACTGCAAAGGTATGCGAATAAGCAGGGTAAAAATAAAAGCAGACATCAAAAACAAGGAGACTGGAGACAGATGGTGAGTTGAAGAGAATGTGCGACTCGTCAAATGTTGCGACTGGCGATCTAAAATCGAATGGTAAGACCTGATGGTTTGATTTGATGTCATTTTTGGGCTTAAACGTCAGGTTGAAACTCTGTCCAAAATTGTTCAGGTTGAAATGTACATATCAGGTGGCATTAACTTTCTTTAGTTTTGAAAATGTTCCAAACCATTTCAACTTTTACTACCCGGTACTGTTGTTAATTTCTTTGAATCTAGATACTTCATCTCCTATTTCTATATTCCAGCTCTATCTACACTGGAACAGCCTCAGTCCTGGGAATAAGATAGCTGCTGGTATCATAGCCCTGAATGTTGGCGTGTTCCTGTTGTGGAGAATACCTGCTTTTGAGAGCTTCATGGTCAAATATTTCTGCTCAAATCCTGCTTCAGGTGGGTTAATCTCTGTCCCGGATTAGCATCAAAATCATTGATAAGTCTCCTGAGATATTTACAGTTAAAATGAATAGAGCCACATTTTAACCCTTTTACGGTGCCAGATTCAGTTTAATCAAAATTAACCAAACCTGGCCAAACGTTGACGCTTTACACCAAGATTTAGTATCGACCCCTATTTTTTACTTCCCTTCTTTTTTTGTTTCAGCTGCTCCATGTTGGTCAATGATCGGTTCAATGTTTAGTCACTACTCCTTCTTCCACTTGGCAGTCAACATGTATGTGCTATGGTCATTTTCAAATGTCATTGGGAGGGTTCTGGGAAAAGAACAGCTCTTGGGAGTCTATATGTCTGCAGGTGAGAACTACCGGTACACAAACCAAATTATTTTTACTGGTAGCACTAACAAAATATTCTGATACAGTCAAGGCTGCCATTTTCGCCATTCTTTGGCCAAAATCTCCACAAAGACACATTTTTTACTGACATTTAGTGGGAGGCCATCCCTCTGCTAGCTACAACCCTGGGAATTGAAAACCACGATCTAGGCCTACTCATAACTGCATTAGATTGTACAAAGTACCAGAGCAATATCCCTTTAAGCCAAATCATCATTTGGACATCCCATACAAATTCACACTGTTATGAATTCTGCTGATTATGCCATTTCTCATCTAGGTATGGTGTCGACGTTATTTAGTTACGCAGCTAAAGTAATACGACCGAGCCTTGTGCCATCTTTAGGAGCAGTAAGTTATTATCATTCATTCCAAAATTTCTCTTCAATTCAAGCTTTTGAGTATGACTATGAATTGTCGCTTCTGAGAATGTTTGACTTTGTCATCTGATGCCTGTGGTGTCAAATGCCATGAGACCCCACCTTTATAAAGATTGTCCTTATACACCATTTACCATTTTAGCATGTCTTCTTCATAGTTTACTGGTTTATTACAAGCTGAGATGTCCTAAGTGAAATATGACACTCTCTTTTTCAGTCAGGAGCAATCATGGCAATCTTAGGGGCAACGTGTATCACATTCCCTAATGCACAACTGAGTATAGCATTTATAGGTGACTTGATTCCCCACTCGTTCTCTGCTGATAGTGTAAGTATCGCAGTGAGATGGAATGTAATATCAATTCTTATCAAAGCTTCTTCTGGTGTGGAATTCTAGATGGAAACAAAGTCCTGCCATAGCCCCACATACAGGGAAAATATTTGTCCATTTGCCGTGTAAGTTGCTACAACTCTGTCTTAAATAAAATCAGAATTAAACAGACAATGATATCCTGCAAAGGTATGTTTCCTCTATTCTTGATTGTTGACAAGTTCACTTTTTTTTTAATTTCAGGCCATGAAGTTCTTGATAGTATTTGACACCTTAGGATTATTGCTAGGTTGGAAGTATTTTGATCATGCTGCTCATTTAGGAGGAATGCTTTTTGGAATGTAAGTCTTTGTCACAAAACCAAATGAAAACTGATCTCAAAATTGCCAACAAATGACTCTGGAACTTAATTACGGAGCAAGTCCAGTGGTTGATAGTTTGATACAGGTGGAAGTTCATTGTGATCCCTGCATGATATACACTCGTGTATTCAAAACTTGCCTTTTACCTTGCAGCTGGTATATGAAATACGGCAGAAAATACATCATGTGAATGACATCAAGTACCAGTGGAAGGAAATCAGAGTGGTATTCTAGTTCAGGATATAACATGTATAAACTTGGAAAACGTTTTTAAGATGTTTTGGGGTTTATCCCAAAAGTCACAGGAGTGCAGAGCCTTGGAAATGTCAGGACAAGTTGTTGGCCTGAAAGATGCCAAAAGAAACCACAGTGACTACCCCTTTACTGGATTACCACATCACACTTCAAGAGAGACTCATTCTACTGAAACATTGCTTGCAAAGAAATGACAATTGCTGCAAAGCCTTTCCATCCGCTTTGTGGGGGAAGTTGTATAGCCTATGATAAAGACATATTTCGTATTTTGCCAATACAAAAATGCACCCTGATGGGACACTTACAGAATGCTACCGATTCATGCTCCCTTCTGGGAATCCCTGTGTTGTCAGAAAATCAAGAAAGCCTAGATCTATTTTTACTGCGTATTTTCTCATTTCGTTGCAACCAAGTTGTTGCTGCCGATTCCAGTAAGCCCTAAGAGTGTCACCTTCTCTATCACATAGAGAGTGGTCCCTCCGAGGATTGGACCAGGAACATCAGATGTGACCAAGACCGATGTTCCGACTGCATCACTCTGATAACCTAAACTTTGTTCTTCCATGAGAATAGTTCATCACATCATAAATCTCAGCAGAGACTTTTGATATTCTCCGAATCAATGAAATCAATGCTTGTTTTCATCAACAAGTCAAACAACTCCATTGAAACAGAAACTTTGCTCCCATTTCTCCCAGTCCCTCTCATCGAAAAAATCTTCATTAGCAACGAGGTCGAGCTGCTTCAAGGTCAGCAATCGAAATAATGGTTATGTCCTCCCCTCATCGAAAAAATATTGCATCATCATCATCGAAAAAAGACTGCATTAACACCACAGCGTCAGAAGTGTTCTTTCCAACTCATTGTCAGAAATGCATCTCGATGACTTTAAGGCATCAGCCGGTTCGTTGTTCGATCTCTCCAGACATCAGTGACAACAGAAGTGAGTGCTTGCCTCAAAAAACAAGTCAGACTCTCCCACTGTCACTGACGGCTGACGCATCGCTGCGCCCGGCTTCTGCCGCTGAAGGCCTAAGGTTGAAAGCCGATGTTCCCAGGGCCTAAGATGATGATTTGGTGAAGCCTTTGAAGAAAGGAACATCGGCCTGTTGCATGCATGTTTTGGCACATGGCCTCTACCTCTACAACTAACTGCCTATGGTGTAGGAAGACTTGATGCATGCCTTCTTCCCTTCTTGCTAACAGCTATCATAACTGGTACTTACCTCCGACTTACCTGTTGAAGGCATCCTTGGAAATCGCCTAAAAATTGCCGAACATCAAATTCGAATGTGCCACCAAAAGAAAAATTGTGAACCCTCTCTGCCGCAAAATGGCCGTAGATGTGTACAGTCCCTTGTAAATCTCCCATGAAATGGCCGAGGAAATTGCGCAAAAATTACCAACGGAAACTTACATGAACTCTTTGGAAATCTTCCACGAAATTGTCAGTACATGTATTGAAAAATCCATCTACCATCATGGGGTTAAGAAAATATGAAGTCAAAAGCCTTGAGCTCTTACTTTGCTCGATCGTTAGACAAGATTGGGTGAACGTTTTGACAAAGTGTCCTCTACAGGTCAGATTGTACAATCTATTGCACTAATTTCGGTCTGCTAATGGTGTTTGCTGTAAGTTACCAGCATATCAAGTTTCATATGCCAAGTGGTCAAGAAACGTGCCACCCCTGTTAACGACGACGACAGCAAAATGCGTTTTATCAAGACTGGGCAGAGGAATAAGGAAGTGTTGAATGTGCCACTTCTTCCTAAACAGTACTAGTACTTACCTACTGAAGATACTTGGAAATCACCTAAAATTGCCAAGTCAATTGTGCCACCAAAGTGAAAATTCCATTCCTCTCTTTCGCAAAATGGCCGTAGACAAGAACAGTCCCTGGTAATCTCTAACGAAATGACCGAGGAAGTTGCGCAAAAATTACCGAAGGAAACTTGTGTAGTGGGAGGGATACCACTACAATGATAGGGGGTTCGAAGGAGACGATGAACTTACTGATATTATAAAATCTGCTTTATTGTAACACGAGAGATCCAGACCATGCGTTCATAAAAAATCCGTACTGCTGCTTCTGCGCATGCGCAAGGCACATGTTACAATTACGTAACCCGTGGGGTGTTCCCCCACTGGGAACATGGAGCCCTGGTGAGAAACTCAATCATGACACTTGCATGAACCCTTCCGAAATCTTCCACGAAATGGCCGATAAAATCCATCCACCATCATGGGGTAAAGAAAAAAGCGGTGACCTCGAATTTTGCATCAGATTATCATTACGTCAGCATGAATATCGGTTTTGGCCCATGGAGACCTGATGAATTTTACTATCAGTCTATCAACGTGAATATCAGGTTAGGCCCAAGAGGACCCGATGAATTTTTCTATCAGTGTATCACTATATCAGCAGCAATGAGTTTAGACCCCAGAGGACCTGATGAATTTCGGTATCAGTGTATCATTATAGAGCAATATCAATTTAGTCCCTTGAGGACCTGACAAATTTCAACATTCGTGTGTCATACAACTTGATGGATTTTGCTATCAGTGCATTTGCCTCATTACATCATCATCAATATGGGTTTAGGCCCAAGAGGACCTGATGAATTTCGGTATCAGTGGATTATTACAGTACAGCAAGTCACAATCAGTTTAGGCCCAAGAGGACATGATGAGGAGCATCTTCCCTAAAAGATGAGGTCTCCAATCATCTAGTACCTCCAATAGTGATCGGGTTCATCAGTTAAGGAACAGGCTCCACAAGATTCATTGTGTTATCTTTTCTCCTCTGTGTTGAAAGGATTTTGTCTGAGTCTTAAGTTCAGCATTAATTAAGTGGCATGGTAATCGAGTGTAGGCCTATCATAAAGTTACAAGGTTAGTAAATAGAAGTCAATCGTTGACACAAAATACAGGGTAATAAGAGAAGAGGAGAGCATTCATGATTAGTTTACAGGCAGTACCCATCATGGATGGAGCTGTCTGGCTCATCAACCATCAAACCATGGTTGAATTGCCACTGACAACACCAACCTGATGAAAGGGACTATTGTATGCACAAAAATCCTTCAACCGGGGCATGGGCCTACACTGGACTGGGACCACCAGCCCTGGGCCTAGAGCGTGCATACAGTCTAAGTAAGCCTAAATACTTACTGAGTGTACCTGAAAAAGATGTCTGAAAAAGAATCAGCTGAAAAAGAACACCTGCATTACGCAGGTTGATTCTAGGCCTGGCTCGTCCAGGTTCTTTCAAAGCGGCTAGGCTGGTTCATCCAGCAATGAAAATGTGTGTCTTCCTCCCCAGAACTTTAAGCTGGGGGTTAAAAGTACTGTACCTCCAAAGACAGAAGTATAGAAGTCTGCATCAGTGGGTCGAACTGCTCAAGGGTGCTGGTTTTCCTCCCCAAAACACTAAGCTGGGAGGGGGCCCAAATCCGAGTCGAACTCCTCATGGGTGCTGGTATCCTTTCTGCTGTTCCTGGAAAACTAAGGTGAGAATTAGATCGCTGAAAAAGAAGACATTAAATTCTAGGCCTGGTTGGTCCAGGTACTTTCAAAGCTAGGCTGGACCGTCCAGCAGTGCAAATGTGTGTCTTCCTCCTCAGAACGTTAAGCTGGGGGGCAAATCTGAGTCGAACTCCTCATCGGTGCTGGTCTCCTTTCTGCTGTTTCTGGNTGAAAAAAAGACATTAGATTCTAGGCCTGGTTGGTCCAGGTACTTTCAAAGCTAGGCTGGACCGTCCAGCAATGCAAAGTGTGTGTCTTCCTCCCCAGAATGTTAAGCTGGGGGGCAAATCCGAGTCGAACTCCTCATGGGTACTGGTCTCCTTTCTGCTGTTTCTGGAAAACTAAGATGAGAATTAGATAGCTGAAAAAGAAGATATTAGATTCTAGGCCTGGGTAGTCCAGGTACTTTCAAAGCTAGGCTGGACCGTACAGCAATGCAAGTGTGTGTCTTCCTCCCCAGAATGTTAAGCTGAGGGGCAAATCTGAGTCGAACTCCTCATGGGTGCCAGTTTCCTTTCTGCTGTTCCTGGAAAACTAAGGTGAAAATTAGATAGCTGAAAAAGAAGACATTAAGATTCTAGGCCTGGTTTTGTCCAGGTACTTTCAAAGCTAGGCTGGACCGTCCAGCAATGCAAGTGTGTGTCTTCCTCCCCAGAACGTTAAGCTGGGGGGCATCCAAGTCGAACTCCTCATGTATGCTGGTCTCCTTTCTGCTGTTCCTGGAAAACTAAGCTGGAGAATTAGATAGCTGAAAAAAAGACATTAGATTCTAGGCCTGGTTGGTCCAGGTACTTTCAAAGCTAGGCTGGACCGTCCAGCAATGCAAGTGTGTGTCTTCCGCCCAGGACTTTAAGCTGGCTGTGGGTACATACCTCCAATGAGAGAAGGACAGCAAAGTTTGTTTGGAACTGCTCACAGGTGCTGGTCCTCTATTGCAATTCCTGGAAAAACTAAGGTGAGAATTAAGATGGCTGAAAAAAAAGATGTTCTAGGCCTGGTTGGTCCAGGAACTTTCAAAGCTCGGCTGGAACGTCCAGCAATACAAGTGTGTGTCTTCTCCTCAGAACTTTAAGCCAGGGGGTGAAATCTGAGTCCATCCAAAGACACAAGGACAACAGAGTCTGTTTGCGTCACTGTGTCAAACTCCTCATGGGTTGACTTTGTGGTCTCCTTTTCACAGTCCCTGAAAAACTAAGGTGAGAATTAGATAGCTGAAAAAAGAGGACATTAGATTCTAGGCCTGGTTGGGCCAGGAACTTTCAAAGCTAGGTTGGTTCGATTCCTCCAGCAATCCAACAAGTGTGGGTCTTCCTGCCCAGAACATTAAGCCGGGGGTAAAATCCATGTCCCCCAAAAACATAAGGACAACAAAGTCTGTTTTCATCGCTGTGTGTCGAACTATATTCATGGATGCTGGTCTTCTTTTTTGACACTTCCTGAAAAACTTCAGTGAGAATTAGATGCCTGAAAAAGGAGATGATATTCTAGGCCTGGTTGGTCCAGGTACTTCCAAAGCTAGGCTAGTTCCTCCAGCACTGCAAGTATGTGTCTTCTCAGCTTCCTCCCCAGAACTTTTAGCCAGCCAGGGCTAAAATCTGAGCCTCTCCAAAGACGGAAGGACAAAGTCTGGCATCACTGTCTCGAACTGCTCATGCTGGGTCGTGGTGCTGGTCTGCCTGTTTCTGAAAAACTAAGCCGAGAATTACATGCGCCTGAAAAAGAAGACGTTAGACTCTAGGCCTGGTTGGTCCAGGAACTTTCAAAGTTAGGCTGGTTGCAAGTGTTGGTGTTCCTATCCAGAACTGGGGCACCGTCAGTCTCCTCCAATGACAGAAGAACTCAGTCTGTTTCACACTGCTGGTCCCCCTCTCTCCCCATTTGGATGTAGAGAGTAATGTTAGAGACAATAACTTCTGGAAAACTGAGGAGAGAATTAGAGACCTGAAAAAAAAATGTTATGACAAGTCTTGTCCCTCCAGGTTGTTGTCAAATTTAAGAGTATCAACTCCATTGACAAGAGACAACACAGTGAGTCATAGTCTGAAATAAATTTTGCAAATTTCATGAAGGCATTGCCATCTTAGAGCTGTTCACATCTGATGACATTCATAGATAACTTTGTCATTAACTGGAATTGAGAATCCCACTCATATTGACTGACTCTTTGAGAAATGCAGAGAGTATGTGTGAACCTTGAAGTTGATGTGATTTGTGTAGCAACACAATCAGAGGGCTTCTGTACCAAGAGAGGAAGAAGAATCTGGCGCCAGAGAAAATGCAAAACCTTCAACAGAGAAAAGAAAGACCCGACCTGCTCCTGGCAAGGAAGATTGTGGATGAGGGATTTATCAACTGTGAGTGGTGGGATGCATCCCTGAGGAAAAATGAGAAAGGGGCAAGGGTGGGGAGGTGAAAGGAAGAGGGGAGAGCCATTGTTGAGTGGAGGTGAAAATGCTGCAAACAGACACTGGATGGATCTGGAGTGAGTCCAATATTCACAAGATCGTAACTCCAGCAATTAACAGAGCCATCTACAAATGTCATCATCAATGAACAACTCATCTGAAAGGAATGCTTTCATAAAAGTCACAAATTCATTTCAAGACCAACTGTGAAGCTAAGACAACCAGCTGTCAGCTGAAGGCAGGAAAGGCTGGATGACCCAGTCTAACTTGGAATCAATCTTGTAGCTCTGACTGATTTTCTTGTTCAATACCATCTCATGGTTCTCTTGTAGCCAGATTGTCAAAGTTTCAATCCACTGACTTGATTCTCGGCAACATCATCTTTGGATTCTGTCCTTGGCCAGTACAGAAAGTTGTCTTCTTCAGGTGGCATATGGCAGAGACAAGATCCGCAGGCGGGGGCAATGAGCCCAATTCTAACCATACATACTAACCTTACATGTGTATTCCCTTATCTTAAATTCTTCACCCCAAGGGATTGGACTCCCACCAAGTCTCTCCAGCAATATACAATCCTCAGTGACATGGACACCACACTGGCCTCCGCTCCATCTCTGGTGTATGTAGCACTGTAGCAACTGCCGTCCACTCCATCCCTGGCAAGGCAAACAACATCATCTCACCCGTCTTTGTGCTGCAACTTTAAACCACTGAAAAACTAAGGTGAGAATTGGATACCAGTAGCTGAAAAAGAAGATGTTAGATTCTAGGCCTGGTTGGTCCAGGTACTTTCAAAGCTAGGCTGGACCGTCCAGCAATGCAAGTGTGTGTCTTCCTCCCCAGAACGTTAAGCTGGGGGGCAAATCCGAGTCGAACTCCTCATGGGTGCCAGTCTCCTTTCTGCTGTTTCTGGAAAACTAAGGTGAGAATTAGGCAGCTGAAAAAGAAGACATTAGATTCTAGGCCTGGTTGGTCCAGGTACTTTCAAAGCTAGGCTGGACCGTCCAGCAATGCAAGTGTGTGTCTTCCTCCCCAGAACGTTAAGCTGGGGGGGGGGCAAATCTAGGTCGAACGCCTCATCGGTGCTGGTCTCCTTTTTGCTGTTTCTGAAAAACTAAAGTGAGAATTAGATGGCTGAAAAAGAAGACATTAGATTCTAGGCCTGGTTGGTCCAGGAACTTTCAAAGCTAGGCTGGACCGCCCAGCAGTGCAAGTGTGTGTCTTCCTCCCCAGAATGTTAAGCCGGGGGGCAAATCCAAGTCGAACTCCTCATGTATGCTATTCTCCTTTTTGCTGATCCTGGAAAACTAAGGTGAGAATTAGATAGCTGAAAAAGAAGACATTAAATTCTAGGCCTGGTTGGTCCAGGTACTTTCAAAGCTAGGCTGGACCGTCCAGCAATGCAAGTGTATGTCTTCCTCCCCAGAACGTTAAGCTGGGGGCCAATCCAAGTCGAACTCCTCATGGGCGCTGATCTCCTTTCTGCTGTTCCTGGAAAACTAAGGTGAGAATTAATAGCTGAAAAAGAAGACATTAGATTCTAGGCCTGGTTGGTCCAGGTGCTTTCAAAGCTAGGCTGGACCGTCCAGCAATGCAAGTGTGTGTCTTCCTCCCAAGAACGTTAAGCTGAGGGGGGGGGGCAAATCTGAGTCGAACTCCTTATCAATGCTGGTCTCCTTTCTGCTGTTTCTGGAAAACTAAGGTGAGAATTAATAGCTGAAAAAGAAGACATTAGATTCTAGGCCTGGCTGGTCCAGGTTCTTTCAAAGCTAGGCTAGTTCCTCCAGCAATGCAAATGTGTGTATTCCTCCCCAGAACATTAAGCCAATTCTAGCAATACCATACTATTAACTCACCTTATTCCCTTACCTTACAGTCTTCCCCCAAGGGGTGGGACCCCACCAAACATCTGGCAATGTAGTGACATGGACACTACTCACTCCCCTCCATCCGTGGTGTGTGTAGCAACTGCCATCTCCTCCATCCTGAAGGGCAGATGTCAGAGCATCATCCCATCCATCTTTGCACGGCAACTGATCCCCTCCATCCTTGGCACTGGCAGCAAGGAGCTGGTTGGGTGGGTCGTCCCTTCTCACATCCGCTTCTGTTCTGCCACTCTTGTTTGCTATTTTTAGTTGTTATGAAGTGCAATGAAGATTATACAATTAGCAAGTGGTGTTTTATTCAAAACCAGAAAGTTGGAGGTACATGTCTTTTTGGAGAATTTTGCCACCACTGATTTGTCTAATCTTCTAATGGACCTGAAATTCCAAGCTAGGCCTATCATCATGAATGAATGACATTGATCAAAATTTGGAATTGGAATGACAAACACAGGGATCAAAGTTAATATTCTGAAAAAGCAGATTTTGATCAAGAGGCAAAAATCAAGCCGCACACAATACAAAATGCTTTAGAACATTAATTTTTTTGGTCACACAGGGCAAAATCCAGGTCGCATTTTAGACCAAATGGTCATAAACTTTGAACCCTGAAATATAAAATGCATGCTGTATGAAAGTGAAAGTAACAAACAACTACATCTGGATCATTGAATACTAGTACTGTACTCCATCAGCTGGCTAGGAGTAGGAAAATTCGCAAGATTGGAATGGAAAGTCACTGACTAAAGTGACTTGATTGATTGGCAAGGGTCATACGACACTTGAAGGATGTCTGCATAGCTAGCCCTAGCTTAGCATACGGTACATTATTCAATCTGTCAAAACTAAAAATGGTGATTTTCGTTTGGCTTTTCCCAGCCAGACGAGTTAGATTGTCAGCAGCCGAGTCTCAGATTCGGAGAGTCTGATCATTGCAAGAAACACGTCATGTGATATTGCAAAAGATTTTGTTTACCATGTACTTCTAATGTAATAGTAGAGTATGTGATTTTAGGCCCGAGTTGTGTAAATAGTAACACTTAAGTTATTTCTAGAACCGAATTTTATGTTGATGCAAAATATAATGATAATAAAGATACTTGTTATGATTTTAGAAAAAAGTGTAGTTAACATTTGTATAGAGGAATCCCACTGACGATTGTGACGTCACTGCCGCGACGAGATGCCGCCATGCTGGACGTCACGTCCAACGCATTCGTAGCTTCAGATGACGTCCAACATGGCTGACGTGCGAATTATGACGTCAATGATGACGTCACGTGAAGTTCCTCTATTGAGCGATCGAGTCAAAGACTCCCTCAACCCCTGGTCATTGTGTCACTGAACGTGTCATCCCCTGATATTTTTCCTGAGAAGATTTTCTTCCCCATGGACTTTGTCCGTGGAAATTTTGTCACCAAGGACTGACTCTTACATGTAGTCTAAGTAAAGTGGTCCGAACAAGTGGAATTCAGTATGCTCCTTAAGTTGTGTGGACCACTCATAATCACCCTTATATTTGAGACACCTCCAAGGCAGTCTTAACTTACACCACAGTCGAGTGGAAGAACGTGGGAACCAATCAGAACACCTGTTGCTTACTAAGGAGTGGAATGATTGGCTGATGGGAAAGGTGATTGAGGGTCAGCCTTATCTTAACATAGAGGATACACGTCCACGATTTGCGGTTCATAAGCAGGTTCGGGACCAAGTCATGATCTAGCGACTGTATGCTATTTCAAGCGACCGTCGCTATTTCTAGCGATTTTGACGTCATCTGCGCTAAAAATAGATACATCCGTTGTTGTTGTCGGTACCCATTCCGCCCTTGCCTGAACCTGCACCTCAACATTTCGAGTTAATCACGGCTTATCAGATCGCCAGCCTCGTGTCGCGGCCAAATTATATCAATATATCATACAACATGCTAAAAAAGTGTTCTAAGGGGTAGGCCCGGCCGCTCAAAAGAAGAAAAGCACAGGTATTGCTAGGATCTATCGACAGTGTCCAATGTACAGCAAATGTACAACAAATGTACGTGGGTATACGGAAGTGGCATGGGACACTCAACTTCAGGCAGAGATTTCGGTCCTTTCCCGCTAAATATCACATGCGGAGACATTGACTTTGACTAAATACATCTATAAAGATTTATTTGCCATCATTAACAACTTTCGCAAGTCTCTTAATTTCTTCGCAGAGGAGTTTTTAATGACCAATACCAAGTCGAGTGTGCAGTGCACTGTGGAGAAAAACTGTACGCTGGCGACATCTGGTAATTGTTGTCGAAGTTAAGCTGTAAAATTATGTTCTATTGGCCACCAGCCAGGTCATATGGGGGTTTTAGCCAATCACATTCACTGTCACAAGAACGCCCCGGCTGTAAACATGGTTAAATCACATGTGTTTGCATGATACTAAAAATAGCAACAAATGACGTCAAAATCGCTAGAAATAGCGACGGTCGCTTGAAATAGCATACAGTCGCTAGATCATGACTTGGTCCCGAACCTGATAAGAAGACCGGAATAGGCCTACACCGAAATACGCCGGAATACGCCGAAATATCGCCGAAAACACAATCAAAAAGGTTTAATTTCACTCTTATGCTGTAGCTATGATATGGATACGAGGCAGAATAGTCTATAGAGCAAGAAGATCAGCCTCAAAATTCACACAGTCAACTTTAGAAACACCGCATCAGGTGATTTCGGCCGGCGGTCGCCATCTTGGATGCGTGTTTGAGGTTAATCCAATATGGCGGCGGTCGATCGCCGAAACACACTTCGGGCGAAGTTTCTGTTCGAATGGTCCTATATCGAGATTGATATTGTACATTTTCGCATTGGACTGATAGATATATTGTCTCACTACTGTATAATAGTGAAAAGACGCCTTTTAACCCTGTTTTTCGGCGATATTTTAGTGTATTCCGGCGTATTTCGGTGTATTCCGGTGTATTCCGGTCTTCTTACGAACCCCTGTTCCATTCCATCAATCATCATCATCAACATTCATTTTAACATTCAATTCACACTGTCACTGCATATGTAGCCGGCCCTATGTAGGCTAGCCTGTGATTCGATGAATCATTGAATGACCTGCATGCATACATCTACTCCTACATAGGTCAGCCTACATTCACGTACATGTCTGTGTACATTAGTCACTGCATGTACACAGAAGCCATTTCATTTGTCTTCTTTTCGCGAGTTCTTTCTGCGCAGAATTTTTACGCATATTTTAGGAAGCAAAACGGCAACGCCCTCACTCAAAATGAAACCAGGGAAGCAAAGGGTAATCGATGTATCAAAGGGAACAATCAAATTGCACAAAAGACGACAAATTTGAGCGATTTTACCTTGTAAAAGACCCCATTCGGGCCGCAAACTTCGACGACGAGATCGTCCATTTTGGATTATACAAAGCATCATGGGAAATTTTACAAGGCATCATGGGAAATTTCATAAAAGGTAAACATGAAAAATGATTTACCTGTCTTTAATAATGTATTTAAAAAGTTTAAAGTTTGAGAAAAGGAGAATAAACTGATGTTTGATAAAAATCTCCTCTTCAACATATTTTTGTGAAATAAAATGAAAAATTTTTTCCCATGAGGCCATAGCAAAAATGTCGCTGTCACTTGGCAAAAATTTGCTGAAAACAGCTTATTTAACTCGATTTATTCCGTCCAGGTTGGTTATCCTGATCAAACTCTGGTCCTAGAACAAAGATATACTTTCTGTTGAGCCTGTCAACCATTGTCTTTGGTGATGGTTCTTGGAATAAAGGAAAAATATTGACTTTTTGTCTCAAATCTATGGAACTGATCAATGACAATCAATCATCAATCAACAGCTCAACTCCACGAACTCAACTTGTCAACAAAAAGTCAACATTAGGCCATGTAAAAAACATAGTTGATTGGCATCCCCTCCCGCCATAGAAATCACCCCTCCTCAAATTTTTTAAAAATTTTTATTATCAAAAAACCAAAATGAAAAAGTCAACATATAGGCCATGAAAAAAAATACCGGTAGGCCTAGTTAGTTAGCATCCCCCTTCCGCCATTGGCATTAAAATCACCCCTCCTCAAAATTTTTTTATTTTCAAAAACCGCCAAAAGTGTGATAAAATCGTAGGCTGGGATGCTTAAATAAAACAACACAGTTTTAAAGGTTTACTTAGAATTAATAGAAAGTAGTTTTTATTTCAATTCATACCTATTACATTTGGAATTTCCCTCAGATTACCATGGTAACATGCATCTCAAACTCAATAAAAAATTAAAAAGAACCTCCCGCCCTCCTCAGAAAATTAAGAGTGGAAGGATGCTAACCAACTACTTTTTTACATGGCCTTACATCATCATGTGTAGCAATCTCTTTTGCAGGAATTATAATTTGCTGTTAAACAATGGACTCGCGAATTCCAGAAGTGTCCTGTGCAATTCAGAACTTAGCTGTTTTCAAAAGGGATATTGTTCCCCGAAGAGATTCATTCGGCAGCCACGGTCAAGATCAAGTCGTTTCGCTCCCAAACCAGAGGTTGAACCCAAACATGGTATAACGGCAAGACTCTTGCTGAGGCCTTTAGGATTTACTGTACTGGTGAGTGAAAACAAGTAGCCTAGGCCTAGGCCTAACTTGTTGGAAAACCTTTCCTACAAGTTAGGCCTACTTAGTCTGATATCATAATTTCAACCGTCTTTTAAAGATGGTAGATTAGCCTATTGCTATTGTCTCTCTTTCCATGGAGCAACTGTTTGATGACGTCTCTGCAGTTCTGTCTTCTGATTTTGAAATCGTGATCTTGATCTTGATGAAGTATACGTACGGCGACTGACCGTGTACTCATGTATCTTGTCAAAGAAATCAATATGATATTTCTTCTCTGTGAATCTCAAAAACGGGAAAACTCCATTCTATTTCAGGTTTCTGGTGCCAGTTTTTCAGGTGCTATAGTATGGAGGCATGAAAATATCAAAGAAGAACTGCAAAGGTATGCGAATAAGCAGGCTAAAAATAAAAGCAGACATCAAAAACAAGGAGACTGGAGACAGATGGTGAGTTGAAGAGAATGTGCAACTCGTCAAATGTTGCAACTGGCAATCTAAAATTGAATGGAAAGACCTGATGGTCGGATTTTTTATGTCGGTTTTTGGCTTGTACGTCAGGTTAAAACTCTCAGTTCAAAATTGTTCAGGTTTAAATGAATGTACCTGTATCAGGTGGCAATTACTTTCTTTAGTTTCGAAAATGTTCCAAACCATTTCAACTTTTACTACTGTTGTTACCGGTAATTTCTTTGAATCTAGGGGCTGGAGTTGCTAGATATTTCATCTCCTATTTCTATATTCCAGCTCTATCTACACTGGAACAGCCTCAGTCCTGGGAATAAGATAGCTGCTGGTATCATAGCTCTGAATGTTGGCGTGTTCCTGTTGTGGAGAATACCTGCTTTTGAGAGCTTCATGGTCAAATATTTCTGCTCAAATCCTGCTTCAGGTGGGTTAATCTCTGTCCCAGATTAGTATCAAATCATTAATAAGTCTCCCGAGACATTTACAGTAAAAATGAATACAGCCACATTTTAACCCTTTTACAGCACCAGATGCAGTTTCATCAAAATTAACAAAACCTGGCCAAATGTTGACACCAACATTTAGTATCGACACCAACATTTAGTATCGACCCCTATTTTTTACCTCCCTTCTTTTTTTTGTTTCAGCTGCTCCATGTTGGTCAATGATCGGGTCAATGTTTAGTCACTACTCCTTCTTCCACTTGGCAGTCAACATGTATGTGCTATGGTCATTTTCAAATGTCATTGGGAGGGTTCTGGGAAAAGAACAACTCTTAGGAGTCTATATGTCTGCAGGTGAGAACTACCGGTACACAAACCAAATTTAAAAATTATTTTTACTGGTAGCACTAACAAAATATTCTGTTACAGTCAAGGCTGCCATTTTCGCCATTCTTTGGCCAAAATCTCCACAAAGACACATTTTTTACTGACATTTGGTGGGTGGCCATCCCTCTGCTAGCTACAGCCCTGGGAATTGAAAACCACAATCTACTCATAACTGCATTAGATTGTACAAAGTACCAGAGCAATATCCCTTTAAGCCAAGCCATCATTTGGACATCCCGTACAAGTTCACATTGTTATGCATTCTGCTGATTATGCCATTTCTCATCTAGGTATGGTGTCGACGTTATTTAGTTACGCAGCTAAAGTAATACGACCGAGCCTTGTGCCATCTTTAGGAGCAGTAAGTATTATCATCCATTCCAAAATTTCTCTTCAATTCAAGCTTTTGAGTATGACTATGAATTGTCGCTTGTGAGAATGTTTGACTTTGTCATCTGATGCCTGTGGTGTCAAATGCCATCATACCCCACCTTTATAAAGATTGTCCTTATGCACAGTTTACCATTTTTTAGCATGTCTTCTTCATAGTTTACTGGTTTGAGCCAAGCTGAAATGTCCTAAGAAGTGAAATATGACTCTTTTTTAGCTCACCGGGGTGAGCTATTGCGATGGTGGTGTGTCCGTCGTCCGTCGTCGTCCGTCGTCGTCGTTGTCCGTTAGCAGGGCACGTTTTGTAACCGCTGGAGCTATTGATCTGAAACTTGGTACATATATACGCCTAGGTCAGATGACCTATGACACCAAGTTTCGGTTCGATTCGACTCTCAGCTTGGCCACCAGGTGGCGGAAACCAAAAACACAAAAAGTGCAATAACTCCTGAACTAATGAATGGATCTTCTCCAAATTTTTATCATAGGTGTATCTAATAAGGATACATAACATATATAACGGGTTTTTGATTTGACCTACTTTTCTAGGTCACAGAGGTCAAAGTTCGACAAAAGTGACGAACCTGCCCCAGTTTGTCATTATTTCACTGAGTGACTTCATATTTTGCATAAACATGCATTGGAGGGGTACCTTTAAAAATACCAAGTTTCGGCCCGATTGGACATCCAGTATGGCCGCCAGGTGGCGTAACCTGAAAATCAAGTAAGTGCTATTACTCGGGAACGGCTTGATGCAGAGTGCTCAAATTTGATATTTACCTCCCTCTAGATGACCTTTACATGCACGTCAAATTTCGGCCTGATTTGAATTCAAACAAGGCCACCAGGTGGCGTAACCCAAAAATCATCAAAGTGCGGTAACTCAGGAACGCCTTAACCCAAAGCGCTCCAATGTGCTGTGTGGCTCCCTGCAGATGACCTTTATGTCCATCTGACGTTTCGGCCTGATCGGGCATCCAATATGGCCGCCAGGTGGCGTAACCCGAAAATCATCAAAGTGCTGTAACTCAGGAACGACTTGACCCAAAGCGTTCCAATGTGCTATGTGGTCCCCTGCAGATGACCTTTATGTGCATGTGACATCCAATATGGCCGCTAGGTGGCATAACCCCAAAATCATCGAAGTCCTACCTGGGAATGAGTTGAACGAGATTGCTCATAACTGATATGTACCTCCCTCTGTCATTGGACTATTATGTCCAACCCGGTGAGCACATGGTCCATGGACCATTTCATTTCAGTCAGGAGCAATCATGGCAATCTTAGGGGCAACGTGTATCACATTCCCTAATGCACAACTGAGTATAGCATTTATAGGCGACTTGATTCCCCACTCGTTCTCTGCTGATAGTGTAAGTATCGCAATGAGATGGAATGTTCTTGTCAAAGCTTCTTATGATGTGGAATTCAGAGTCCTGCCATACCCCTCCCTACCTAAAGGGACAAGTATTTGTCCATTTGCCGTGTAAGTTGCTACAACTCTGTCTTAAATAAAATCAGAATTAGACAATGATATCCTGCAAAGGACGGTATGTATCCTCTATGCTTGATTGTTGACGAGTTCACTTTTTTTTAAATTTCAGGCCATGAAGTTCTTGATAGTATTTGACACCTTAGGATTATTGCTAGGTTGGAAGTATTTTGATCATGCTGCTCATTTAGGAGGAATGCTTTTCGGAATGTAAGTCTTTGACACAAAACCAAATGGAAACTGGTCTCAAAATTGCCAACAAATGACTCTGCAACTTAATTACGGAGCGAGTCCAGTTGTTGATAGTGTTGATACAGGTGGAAGTTCATTGTGATCCCTGCATGATATACACTCATGTATTGAAAACTTTCCTTTTACCTTGCAGCTGGTATATGAAATACGGCAGAAAATACATCATGTGAATGACCTCAAATACCAGTGGTGGAAATCAGAGTGGTATTCTAGTTCAGGATATAAACTTGAAAAACATTTTTAAGATGTTTCGGGGTTTGTCCCAAAACAGTTCACTGGAGTGCAGAGCCTTGGAAATTCAGGACCAGTTGTCGGCTTGAAAGGTGTTAAAAGAAACTACAGTGACTACACCTTTACTGGATTACCACATCACACCTCAAGAGAGACCCATTCTACTGTAACAGTGCTTGCAAAGTAATGACAATTGCTGCAAAGCCTTTCTATCCACTTTATGGGGGAAGTTGTATAGCCTATGATAAAGACATATTTCGTATTTTGCCAATACAAAAATGCACCCTGATGGGACACTTACAGAATGCTACCAATTCATGCTCCCTTCTGGGAATCCCTGTGCAAAGTGCTGTTAGAAAATCAAGAAAGCCTAGATCTATTTTTATTGCGCATTTTCTCATTTCATGGCAACCAAGTTGCCACTGCAAATTCCACTGAGCCCTAAGTGTCACCTTCTCTATCACGTAGAGAGTGGTCCGTCCAAGGATTGGACCTGGAATACCAGATGCCACCAAGACTGATGTTCCAACTTCACCACTCTGATAACCTAAACTTTGTTCTTCCATGAGAAGAGTTCATGACATCACAAATCTCAGCGGAGATGTTTGGTATTCTCCGAATCAATGGAATCAATGCTTGTTTTCATCAACAAGTCAAACAACTCCATTGAAACAGAAACTTTGCTCCCATTCCTTCCAGTCCCTCTCATCGAAAAAATCTTCATTAGCAACGAGGTCGAGCTGCTTCAAGGTCAGCAATCGAAATAATGGTTATGTCCTCCCCTCATCGAAAAAATATTGCATCATCATCATCGAAAAAAGACTGCATTAACACAGCGCCAGAAGTGTTCTTTCCAACTCAATGTCAGAAATGCATCTCGATGACTTCAAGGCATCAGCCGGTTCGTTGTTCGATCTCTCCAGACATCAGTGACAACAGAAGTGAGTGCTTGCCTCAAAAAACAAGTCAGACTCTCCCACTGTCACTGACGGCTGACGCATCGCTGCGCCCGGCTTCTGCCGCTGAAGGCCTAAGGTTGAAAGCCGATGTTCCCAGGGCCTAAGATGATGATTTGGTGAAGCCTTTGATGAAAGGAACATCAGCCTGTTGCATGCATGTTTTGGCACGTGGCCTCTACCTCTACAACTAACTGCCTGTGGTGTAGGAAGACTTGATGCATGCCTTATTCCCTTCATGCTAACAGCTATCATAACTGGTACTTACCTCCAACTTACCTACTGAAGGCATCCTTGGAAATCACCTAAGGTAAAAATTGCCGAACATCAAATGTGCCACCGAAAAACGCTGCAAAATGGTCATCGATATCGGCATCGACTTCTCCCACAAAATGGCTGACGAAATTGCGCAAAAATTACCAAAGGAAACTTGCATGAACTCTTTGGAAATCTTCCACGAAATGGCCAGTACATGTATTGAGAAATCGTCTACCATCATGGGGTTAAGAAAATATGAAGTCAAAAGCCTTGAGCTCTTACTTTGCTCGATCGTTAGACAAGATTGGGTGAACGTTTTGACAAAGTGTCCTCTACAGGTCAGATTGTACAATCTATTGCACTAATTTCGGTCTGCTAATGGTGTTTGCTATAAGTTACCTGCATATCAAGTTTGATATGCCAAGTGGTCAACTAGAACTGTGAAATTTGCTTGCAGCAAATTTGATGGTCCCTACATCAGAAAATGCAAACTGAGTGAAGAAAGGGCAAGGAGGGGTATGACTCTGTGACACAACAGTCAGGTTCTGGAATGTCTTCCTGGTGAAGGACACATGCAGGGTAGGCAAATTGAGAGGAGGGGCAGACAAATGACTGCACGGCGTGCGCATTCTGCAGACTGACAAACACGGGGAGTGCACGCATTCGACAGCATGTTACCTGTTCGGTGGGTAGGTGGGGCTATCTATCTACTGTGNCATATTTACCAGCCCGAAACAAACAAACAAAAACTGAGGGAGATATTTTAACTTCATCACTTCAGAATAAAACGGTCTTCAAAAACCATCGTAAGTTAACTTTTTTAAAACTATCTAACCTTTCAGACCTGGATACAAGTATTCACTACTCAATGGTACTGCTTGATTTTGAGGTCATTGATCAGTTTTCTTGCAATCGTGTGTTAACTGAATGTGTGGAAGAAGATAGAAAGAAATAAAAATTTCCTACCTACCCAGTGATATCAAGATGGTCCCTACATTGATATGTAGGGACCATAATAAACGTGCCACCCCTGTTAACGACGACGACAGCAAAATGCATTTTATCAAGACTGGGCAGAGGAATAAGGAAGTGTCGAATGTGCGACTTCTTCCTAAACAGTACTGTACTAATACCTACTGAAGCATACTTGGAAATCACCAAAAAATTGCCGAAAGTCAATTGTGCCACCAAATTGAAAATTCCATTCCTCTCTTTCGCAAAATGGCCGTAGACAAGAACAGTCCCTGGTAATCTCTAACGAAATGACAGAGGAAGTTGCGCAAAAATTACCGAAGGAAACTTGTGTAGTGGGAGTGTCACCACTACAATGATCGGGGGTTCGAAGGAGACGATGAACTTACTGATATTATAAAATCTGCTTTATTGTAACACGAGAGATCCAGACTCCGGATCCAGACCATGCGTTCGTACAAAATCGATACAGCTGCTTCTGCGCATGTGCAAGCAACTGCGTAACCCGTGGGGTGTTCCCCTAGTGGGAACATGGAGCCCTGGTGAGAAACTCAACCATGACACTTGCATGAACCCTTCCGAAATCTTCCACGAAATGGCCGATAAAATCCATCCACCATCATGGGGTAAAGAAAAAAGCGGTGAACTCTAATTTTGCATCAGATTATCATTACGTCAGCATGAATATCGGTTTTGGCCCATGGAGACCTGATGAATTTTACTATCAGTCTATCAACGTGAATATCAGGTTAGGCCCAAGAGGACCCGATGAATTTTGCTATCAGTGTATCACTATATCAGCATCAGCAATGAGTTTAGACCCCGGAGGACCTGATGAATTTCGGTATCAGTGTATCATTATAGAGCATCAATATCAATTTAGTCCCTTGAGGACCTGACAAATTTCAACATTCGTGTATCATACAACTTGATGGATTTTGCTATCAGTGCATCTGCCTCATTACATCATCATCAATATGAGTTTAGGCCCAAGAGGACCTGGTGAATTCGCTATCAGTGGATTATTACAGCAAGTCACAATCAGTTTAGGCCCAAAAGGACCTGATGAGGAGCATATTCCCTAAAAGATGAGGTCTCCAATCATCTATTACCTCCAATAGTGATCGGGTTCATCAGTTAAGGAACAGGCTCCACAAGATTCATTAGTTATTTTTTCTCCTCTGTGTTCAATGGATTTTGTCTGAGTCTTTAGTTCAGGATTAATTTTACAAGTGTTGGCCTGCAGGATCAAACTGTTTTTAAAACAGCAGTAATAATTAGGCCTACATAATGTTACAAGGTTAGTAGCTGAAATAGAAATCAAAATACAGGGTGATAAGAGAAGAGGAGAGCATTCATGATTAGTAACAGGCAATACCCATCATGGATGGAGCTGTCTGGGTCATCAACCATCAAACCATGGTTGAATTGCCACTGACAACACCAACCTGATGAAAGGGACTATTGTATGCACAAAAATCCTTCAACCGGGGCAGTGGGCCTACACTGGACTGGGACCACCAGCCCTGGGCCTAGAGCGTGCATACAGTCTAAGTAAGCCTAAATACTTACAGAGTGTACCTGAAAAAGATGTCTGAAAAAGAACAGCTGAAAAAGAACACCTGCATATGCAGGCAGATTTTAGGCCTGGCTCATCCAGGTTCTTTCAAAGAGGCTAGGCTGGTTCATCCAGCAATGCAAATGTGTGTCTTCCTCCCCAGAACGTTAAGCTGGGGGTTAAATCAGAGTACTACCTCCAAAGACAGAAGTATAGAAGTCTGCATCACTTGGTCGAACTGCTCAAGGGTGCTGGTCTTCCTTCCAAAAACATTAAGCTGGGAGGGGGCCCTAATCCGAGTCGAACTCCTCATGGGTGCTGGTCTCCTTTCTGCTGTTCCTGGAAAACTAAGGTGAGAATAAGATAGCTGAAAAAGAAGACATTAGATTCTAGGCCTGGTTGGTCCAGGTACTTTCAAAGCTAGGCTGGACCGTCCAGCAATGCAAGTGTGTGTCTTCCTCCCCAGAACGTTAAGCTGGGAGGCAAATCCGAGTCGAACTCCTCATGGGTGCCAGTCTCCTTTCTGCTGTTTCTGGAAAACTAAGGTGAGAATTAGATAGCTGAAAAAGAAGATGTTAGATTCTAGGCCTGGTTGGTCCAGGTACTTTCAAAGCTAGGCTGGACCGTCCAGCAATGCAAGTGTGTGTCTTCCTCC
>NMRB01000279.1:235245-257836 GCA_002633025.1 Notospermus geniculatus
ACAACACTAATGAAAGTAGTTATGGTACCGGTACAGCAACTAAGTCGTGATTGGGCACACTGCTGATGAACATGATGAAGGCCCATTCTCACACCACCTTGGCGGGAGCACACCCACCCACACATCACTATTCATCACATCCATTGGAAGACGCAGCAGATGTCAAATGGAGCAAAACAGGAAAGAATAAAATAAAAGAACACAAGTTTTACTACAAATCTGTGTTATATTTATTCAGCTGCACACTTTACAAGTTGTTACAATATCACAACATGGAGATATCTCCATGATCACAATATACACTGTATATATTTCTGGTAGGCCCTACTTGGCCATATAGGTAGGCTACTTGGCCATAGTAAACATAAAGTTGTCTCCGAATTTCGCAAATTTTCGACCCCAACCAGGGTCTTCCTCAGGCACTTTCTAGTGAAGAAGAAGCCATTCATCTCCTAGATCCTTACTAGAAAGTGCCTGAGGAAGACATGGGTTGGGTCGAAAATTTGCGAAATTCGGAGATGACTTTATGTTTACTATCATTTTGTGCGTCGTTTTTTGTGCTCTATGTTGGATATCTGATACTTAGCCCAGATTTCCTCAAGTCAGTCGAAATGACAAATTCAAGCAACTGCGACAAACTCTGGTCCCACATACCAACATTCACAGAAGAGCAAGGTACTTTTTTCCAAAAGTAGGTACAGATGGAGCAAGAGTTCCTGAATCCAATCACTTGATCCTGTACGCCTATTGAAAGAATATAGACCTGTATCTTTTTATGTGACCCGCTCTGGCAAAAGCAGACGCATGTTGCTCCTAGCTTGACAGGTTGAGACCAAATGTTTGTCAGTTACACTGTTGTCTATCTATTTCTTCCATTCTCTCCTGGTAATACGTAGTTCGTTGAGGCTCATCTTTTGAGTGACATCTCTTTTTGCCAGAGCGGGTCACATTTGTTTGGCCACTATCACAACAGTCAAAATATTACCAATCAGGACTAGCGTCCATTCGACAACACCTTAGGTAGTCTTGGTGGTCAAAGTGCCTGTCCATGAACTTAAAAAGCAGTCACAAAAAGTTTACTTTGTGGAATGTTGCTGAATAGGCTATTGCAGTGACTTATTTGACCTCTGTCAGGCAGGTGTATGAAAGCCTTTTCAAAGGAGCATGTTTATTGCAAATAAAGTTACAAAGACAGGATTCCCTATTCAATAAGTTGGAGCTGAGCTTATCAAGTCCTCCAAAAGCAACCTCTTTTTTGGCCACCATGACCCCCTACATCCAGAGAGGTACACCATTTCGAATGATGACCCCAGAGTGTAACAGGACAATAGTGACAAAGCTGATAATGACAATGCCACCTGCGAGGTAGGAAGGCTTGACTTGGATGTGGAAGAGTTTGGCCTGCAAGAGGAATGGGAAAGGTTAGGTGTACTAAGGTTTCAAAGCATTCTGTCTTGTTGGATTGGAAAAGACTGGCCTGGAAAAGAAAGTTCAAAGCATGTAAAGTCCAGCAACATCTAATTACGACCCAATGGAATGCGGAAGTCATGTAATGTGGCAGAGCTTTGCGGTTTTTAATCATGCCTGTCGACCATTTGTGGTCGTTCCCCGATTGTTCGCGCTGTGCACCGGTTATTCAAGAGCCGCGTGTGATTAAGGTCCCTAGAAAATGCAAATATCAATTTCCTAACTTCCACATTCCATTGGGTCGTAGTTAGATGTTGCCGGACTTTACTTCGGTTAAATCAGGTCTTGCATCACTTGGGTAACTATGGTGACGGACGACTGCTGCTGGAAATGGAAGGGTTGAATGACGGGTTTCTGCTTGACTCCATCCTGGAAATCTTGTAACAGGGAAGAAGTTCCAGGATCTCAAAGAAGAAGATGAGTGGCTTCAAATGCCTCATAACCTTAGGATGAAGTCTGAGGGGAAGGATTTAATATGTACAGGTAATTAACACCAGGAGGAGATCATTCTCATACATGTATATGTACATATACCTTAGACTGTTCAATATCAGCACTTTTGCACCAAATGTGACCCTCCACCACAAAACCAGTCGGAAGTTGTGCAGAAAATGAGCCTAAACACACTGAGATGACACCAGGAGATAAAGACAGAAATAGAATTACCCAGATTTCACAATAGACAGACAATACTGAAATTGACAGATAATTCAGTGCCAACCTGCCAACCTCAGAGTGACTTCTGACTGGTTTCGTACTGGAGGGTCACAAATATCAAACACGACATAAAAAGTAGAGGTAGAGTATATTTCAGACATTTTCCTTTGACTTCACTAGGTGGACTACACGAATGCTGGTGTGTGAATTACATTGAGTTGCATCAGGAATATCACAACAAAACAGGCCACAACGCCACACCCAATAAGAAATGATGACTGGATAGGCAGATGGAACAACTTGGCCTGAAAAAAACAGATTATTTGACAGCTACATTTTTACATTACCAACTTGGTTTTCGACAGCTAAATTTTTACATTACCAACTTGGTTTTCGACAGAGGCCAAAATGGTACATGGGACATGTCTTCATCAGATCTCTTCTGACCTGATGAAGTCAGCGTCATGTCAAAATAAAACAACTGATCTACATAACATGGTTTGCCAATGTGTACTTTTTTAGCAACATGGCAATCTTCAGTTTATTTAAGAATTTATCACCTCACACTTCGTCAAGGGTGTCTCCACAAAGCCATCCTGACAGGCTATACTCACCTGCAGCCTTGCATTTGAAACAAACAGGAGGAATGAATCAAGTTCAAGCAAAGAACTATTCTGGTATCCGAATACTCTCGTTTCAAGGGCTATCCTCTTGAATTTGGTACACGTAGAATTTGTACGGGCAGCCTGTGGAAAGATAAGCAGAGTTGATTCTAAATGAAGTGCAATATGAACACCTGCAGTAGGAATAAACCATACAAGATTAGAAAGATTCTTGTTCCAATGATACAAAATCTCTTCAATGAAAATCCGATGGCTGGACTTTTGATTCACTCGCCAGAGGGGGACAGGAGGGATTTACCATCCCCCCCTTAAAAAGTCAAAATTTGTGTTATTGACCAAGAATTCTGTCAAATTTTCTCTTTATCCCCCTCAAAAAAAAATTCCTGGTGGAAACATTGCAAACTCCTTAATAAATAAATAAACTCCTTTCTGGATTAGAGGACAATTCAAGGACAAAGTTGTGCCAAATCAGTGCACAAACCCCATCGCCTTGAAATCTACCAGTGGTCACCAACAAAAAGTCCAAGATGTGTCCAACAATTTCATGACAACTGCTTGTCAGGACACCACACCAAGTTTGTTACTTAGCTTGAATTTTTGGAGGGGAAGACAAAGCTGTTACCTCTTTGAGAAAATGAACGTCACAAGCCTTGTTACTTACTTGTATTAAAGGAAATAACAGCATGATGCTCCAGACGCAAGGAAAGAAGCCACGATAAACCCAGATCATTGTATCGTCATATTCATTGATGATCAGTATTGTAATACCTAGAATTACAAAGAGTTGAAAAGTTCAGTTACTATAATTGAACTGTATTGTAACACCAAGGATAGTCTTACTGCCAGTAAAGATGTTATATAAGAGACTGTGTTAGATGTTGGTTAATCTGCCAGAGCAACTCTGTCAATTCACCCACTTGGTCGATTTATGTATCACGCCTGCAGCAAAACAATGGGCAATCAAGGGCCTCGATGGTTGTCTTGGACAAATCTGAAACTAAACTTTCTGAGCAACATGCAACTGATTTTGCTATGACGGGTCACAAATTTCCCAGTTTGGTAGGTTCCAAAAGCAAGTACGGTACATGTATTTCGTGTTGTGGTTCCTTTTCAGTCATATTCATGAAATCCAACCAGTTTCAATAGGAAGACAGACCTGTCAGATTCAATACTATTCAGGCTAATGGTACGTGGCTAATTTGCTGGTGGTCCAGCTCTACAACGGCCGTCTGCCAACAGCATCCAGTCCACTGAGTGATCTATCATTTCCAACCGACCACTGCGTCCCAATATCAGCAATATGATCATATACCTCTCACTTTTGCCCGCAGACTAATTGCACCACTCTTTGAGTTATCAAAAGAGGAAGGATCATGTCGCTTTCAGACGCCGCAAATATGTGGCTTCAATCAATAAGCTGGTGATGACAATCAGACGCCGCGTCGGGTTAACCCTATGAGAGCTCATACCGGGATTTTTTCAGAGTGAGCCATCATGGGAGATTGTAACTTCCTAAAGGTGCTTCATCACATGAGAATTTTTTTTGCTGTGAGAGCTATAATACCAGTATTTTTTCAGAGCAAGCCATCCAAATTCCTTAAGGTGCTTCACCATATATAAGATTTTTTGGGCAAGTATGCCAGGCTGTCAGACTAAACTTGAGAGTGAACAGCAACAAAAGACTGAAATTTTTCTCTCCAGTAGAACAGGGGCCCCTTTAGAACAATGAACCATGAGCCATTGTGCAAGACTGGTAGTTCCTTTAACCATGAGCCATTGTGCAAAGTTTGGTAGTTCCTTTGAACAATGAGCCATTGTGCAAGACTGATAGTTCCTTTGAACCACGAGCCATTGTGCAAGGTTTGGTAGTTTCTTTGAACCATGAGCAGTTGTGCAAGATTAGTAGTTCCTTTGAACAATGAGCCATTGTGTAAAACTGGTAGTTCCTTTGAACAATGAGTCATTGTGCAAGACTGGTAGTTCCTTTGAACAATGAGCCATTGTGCAAGACTGGTAGTTCCTTTGAACCATGAGCCATAGTGCAAAATTGGTAGTTCCTTTGAACAATGAGTCATTGTGCAAGACTGGTAGTTCCTTTGAACCATGAGCCATTGTGCAAGACTGGTAGTTCCTTTGAACCATGAGCCATAGTGCAAAATTGGTAGTTCCTTTGAACAATGAGTCATTGTGCAAGATTGGTAGTAAGAACTGTGATCTTCCAGCTTCTTTCCATATGAATTAAAACTTTTCCATGCTAATCCAAGTTGGTCTTTGCATAGGATTGGAAACTATCACTTTCATTCAAGAGTGGTGTGGCAGGACTGGTTCCCCCTGGCGCAATGATCCTGAGTGCGCCAATGCTCAGAGGGGTTGAAGCATGATTTACTCTACCAGTATACCAAATTTATACAAAACATGATGAGAAAAATTACTGGCAACAAAATGTCCGCCATCTGATTTGCCAAGGGACAAACGGACAACAGCGACGACATCGAATTGCATAGACGTTCATCTCATTGGTAGATTAACCTTGTAGTAAAGATGACCAACAACACCCCAGGGTAATGACATTCATCATCCTCATCCGTCATCGGACTTTCGCCACAACCGGGATGACAATCGTCTGTTATTGAGCGTGCAATCTCCCCGGCTTTTGAGTAATCGGGCAAAATGTCACAGGTCAACCTCACCTGTTGCCTTGGTAAAACTTCTGCTCCAGCAGACGCAAAAGCAGGGCTCTTAGGGTTTAACAATAAGGATAGGCATCCCCCTAAAAGCATCCACAAGCTGGTTTTTTCCCATTGTTATCAGAAGCCCTTTCCACACAGTCTAATTTTTGATCAAATTTTCTGAATATGTGACCCGTGCCAGCAAAATGAGTCGGAATGCGCAGAGAAGAAGACCAAGGGCCGTATTCTAGAAGGTTCCTTAAGTATAAGGTCGACCTTAATCTTTTGTATTCTACCCTGCAAACAATAGCTAAAGGTCGACCTTACACTTAAAGGGCCTCTAGAGGCAGCCCAGCATGGCTGGGGAAAACCCCGGGGAAAACCCAGGTTCAATACCTCGTAATGGTGATTAACGTTAAAGTGGCGCCGCCTAGCTGAAGAACCGGTACTGATAGTAGCCTAATGGCGAGCTGCCTCTAGAGGCCCTTTAAGGAAGCTTCTAGAATACGGCCCCAAAAGTGCACCAATGGATGTTGATTTCAGTATTGTCTGGCCATTGTGAAATTTGACTCTGTCAATTTCTACAGTTGTTCTCTGGTGTCATGTTGAGTCTTCCAACTAATTTTGTTGGCACGGGTCACATATACCCGGTAGGCCTACTGAAGAATGGCCAATCGTGATCACATATCTTCCCCGGGGTTGGGCGAGGCAAGAGGTGCCCACAGTCTCAAGCCAACCCTTACAAAAATGTGAAACGTGTAAATGACATTACCATGTGGTAATGGGCTAATTTTACCCATTTTTTGTGTACTTTTACACATTTTTGGTGTAAAATTCACCCATTACCACGTAGTAATGTCATTTACACGTCTCTTATTTTCGTTACGGAACACTTGTGGGATTCGAACCTGGGACCTGGGACCTCATGACCACTAGCTAGAGATCCAAGCCACCAGACCACAACAGCTCATGTCATTTGAGGCTTGTCTCTTGTTAAAAAGTGTCTTTGATTCCCGCTTTGATCTTCAAAAGAAAGAGTTAAAGGCCAACAGCCACTCACTGACCGGAAGGATTTAAAATCATGTCAAACTGTTACAATATTCCACACATTCATCTATACAATATTCATTTCCTGAAAGAGGAATCGCACGGGTAGTCAGGAATTATAAGATTGTCAGTTGCCAGCGCCAATATTTCCATGGAAACTGCTTTTAAATTCATTATTTATAGACACTGTTTAGACTTACAACAGAGATCAAAGATGTATATCCGTAAGAAAAATATTGAAGAATATCACGCTCTTTATAACTTGATTCTCTATCGCTGCTGGTTCATTTGAGAGGCTGAGGAACACTGATAAGCAACATCAAGAATCAATGTTGTTAGTTAATGGATTGTCACAATGAGATGCATAGCAACTTGAGCACCTTTTACAAAATTCAAGACTGCCTCCCACTCGGTGACATATCTGATCTCACCTGAGGCCTATTTGACACCATCACTTAGAATACAGGATTACCAATGAAATTCACGTGTCATTTCTTATCACCTGAGGCCTACACTTTAAACTAAGCACAATGACAGGTTTACCAATGTGTAGTACCTACCTGATCACCTGAGGCCCACTTAAAACCAGCATAAAGACTGGTTTATCAATTGTGTAATATTTCATCACCTGAGGCTTACACTATGAACCAGTTTAAAGTCAGGGTTACCAATGAAATTGAAATTCACATGTCAGTTTAAAGCCAGGATTACCAATGATTATTCATGTGTAATATCTGATCATTTGATGTCTACACTTAGAACCAGTGTAAAACCCACAGGCTTACCAATGAAATTAACATGTCAGTTTAAAGCCAGGATTACCATGAAATTCACGTGTAATATCTGATCACCTGATGTCCCACTTACAACCAGTGTAAAACCAGGGTTATGAATGAAATTTACGTGTAACGTGATCACCTGTGAAGCCTACAAGTACATGTAGAATGAGCATACAGACAGGTTTACCAATGAATTTACATTTAATATTGCATCGAACTGCCATCCGTATGAAGTAGGCTTAGGCCTCTTCTTTTCTCCAACTTTCCTTCAGCATCACACTGCACTGTCCAATATTGCCTGGAACTGATTATAGCATATTTTGCAGCTATGTTCTAAATTCTAGGCAATACCAGGCTGGACCCAACTTGATGATGACAGTCCCTTCACTTTTTTCTAAATTCTAGGCAATACCTGGACTCAACTTGATGATGCTCGGCCCTTCATTTCTATCTTTGGCAGAAGTTAGAGACTAACAACAACACCAACGCCAACCTTTCAGGAACAGAAGAGTCTCTATTTTACGACCAAAGCACGAACGATACGTACCAGATGTGTTATCCATCATCAACAAAACCACCGATAAATCATTGTTCTTTTATCAATTTTCCTGCAGAGGATTCCTTGGTTCATTAACTTTCATTCTAAACATCCAGAGCAATCTGTGGTAATTTCAAGGATGCACCAACCACCTATTGAGTTGAAATCTATTATCAGTATGTCACAGACGTGTATCTGCATGTCATTAACGTGATTTAACATGGTCCAACACCTTTGGTGGGATGCAATACACACCAGCATTGTTACAAACAACATCTTTAATTGTTAATTGAGTTGAATTGCTTGGAGATCAGGAAACACTGGTGTAGAATGCAGTAAAAAGGCAGAAGACAAGGCTCTTGATTGCAAATTCTCCATGCCGGTGTCATTTTACATTCTTATGGCGCTGTTCGTGTGAGAATTTTCTTGCTCGACTTGGCTCTCCATGCAGTAGGGGAAAAAGCCAATATTTTGGAACGTCCCATTAAATCGGTACGATACCGAAATTTTGGGACGAATGCCACGCCGCCTACAGGCCTAAATCCCTTCAACTCTCTCTTTATACCTGACTCACAAACAATGGCATTGGGCTGTGTTCCCGCCAGAATGATGAGTCAACACTTGTTTACAATCAAGGTAGATAGGGATCCTTCCTTAATTCGCAGCGCTCGTTCGAGTACGTCCGAAAATATTGGGATGATTGCTTTGTTAATGAGAAATGCCTCCTCCCGTTAATGACATAAGGCCTCCTGCGCAAACAGATTTGAGAGAGCGCATTATGAGGTTGCTTTTGGAAGTTACTGTGCGAAGTATACTACAAAGCTGTGTGACGCGTTTTCCGATTTATCCATAGGAATTTGAGTTATGACGGTATTTAGTTCGATTTTGGGATATGTCAATTACGAGAGCTACGTCAATAGAAGACCCGAGTGAGATATCTCAATGCATGCGGAAAAAGGTAGTGTTCACTCTTGTATCCACGACTATACAAAGCATGCAACCTGTATGTCTCTAACTCGAGTTCTTCTCTGTGTAGTTCTTGAGATAATTGAAGTCTTTGAAATGATTGCAACTAGGCGGCGTTGCAATCGTTCCTATATTTTGGTATCGTACCTATTTTATGGGACGTTCCAAAATATTGGCTTTTTCCCCTACTGCCATGGGCACTGATCTCAACCACACAATATTACCACACAATAGTCTGTGTCATTGGTTTCAGCATGAAAGTCGTAAGGAAGCCAACAGTGTAGAGTGAACTCGCAGAGAAGATTCGCACGTGTAACAGCACCTTCACGCTTTCTTGACGGCAAATTCTCCATGTCCCTTAAAAGGCCTCTACAGGCAGCTTGCTATTAGGCTACTAACAGTACTTCCACTATACAACAGGTGGCGCTAGTGACCATGAACTCATGAGTTATGGATCAAATGTTGACATTGATGAAGTTTTACTTCCAAAATGATGCCCAAGTTGGATCCTCATGCCACCAATTCTGTGTTAGTAATCATATCAATATGCACTAAAAAGCTGCCTCTAGAGGCCCTTTAACATTCTTACTCAGCTAGCTCAATATAAGTTTTCTTGCCGGTGTTGGCTCTGTATGGGCACTGAATTCAACCATAGAAAATTCCCACAGTACCGGTAGTTTGTGTCACTGTTTGTAAGGAAACCAGTAATGGTGAATTTTTCCCTTTGAGAGCAAACTCGCCGAGAAGACTCTTACATGGAGCAGCACCTTTAAGCTTTGATGGATATCAATTCACAGAAGATATTTCATGTCAAATCCCACCGGATATGTCAATTTCTAATCAGAGATGAACATCATGGGTTGAATTTACGATGGAGGTGTCAGATTTAGAGGCGGGTAATTCCTAACTATTCCGGTTCGTGACCTGAATGTTTAACGTGCAGATCAACACACTTGCCAAGACTGTTGATTTTTAGCAGTTGACACCTGTTACACTACACANAACCTTTCAGGAACAGAAGAGTCTCTGTTTCACTACCAAAGCACGAACGATACGTACCAGATGTGTTATCCATCATCAACAAAACCACCGATAAATCATTGTTCTTTTATCAATTTTCCTGCAGAGGATTCCTTGGTCCATTAACTTTCATTCTAAACATGCAGAGCAATCGGTGGTAATTTCAAGGATGCACCAACCACCTCCGAGTTGAAATCTATTATCAGTATGTCACAGACGTGTATCTGCATGTCATTAACGTGATTTAACACGGTCCAACACCTTCTGTGGGATGCAACACCAGCATTGTTGCAAACAACATCTTTAATTGTTAATTGAGTTGAATTGCTTGGAGACGATCAGGAAACACTGGTGTAGATTGCAGTAAAAAGGCAGAAGACAAGGCTCTTGACTGCAAATTCTCCATGCCGGTGTCATTTTACATTCTTATGGCGCTGTTCGTGTGAGAATTTTCTTGCTCGACTTGGCTCTCCATGGGCACTGATCTCAACCACACAATATTACCACACAATAGTCTGTGTCATTGGTTTCAGCATGAAAGTCGTAAGGAAGCCAACAGTGTAGAGTGAACTCGCAGAGAAGATTCGCACATGTAACAGCCCCTTCAAGCTTTCTTGACGGCAAATTCTCCATGTCCCTTAAAAGGCCTCTACAGGCAGCTTGCTATTAGGCTACTAACAGTACTTCCACTATACAACAGGTGGCGCTAGTGACCATGAACTCATGAATTATGGATCAAATGTTGACATTGATGAAGTTTTACTTCCAAAATGATGCCCAAGTTGGATCCTCATGCCATCAATTCTGTGTTAGTAATCATATCAATATGCACTAAAAAGCTGCCTCTAGAGGCCCTTTAACATTCTTACTCAGCTAGCTCAATATAAGTTTTCTTGCTGGTGTTGGCTCTGTATGGGCACTGAATTCAACCATAGAAAATTCCCACAGTACCGGTAGTTTGTGTCACTGTTTGTAAGGAAACCAGTAATGGTGAATTTTTCCCTTTGAGAGCAAACTCGCCGAGAAGACTCTTACATGGAGCAGCACCTTTAAGCTTTGATGGATATCAATTCACAGAAGATATTTCATGTCAAATCCCACCGGATATGTCAATTTCTAATCAGAGATGAACATCATGGGTTGAATTTACGATGGAGGTGTCAGATTTAGAGGCGGGTAATTCCTAACTATTCCGGTTCGTGACCTGAATGTTTAACGTGCAGATCAACACACTTGCCAAGACTGTTGATTTTTAGCAGTTGACACCTGTTACACTACACATTCTTCATATATTACACCAAATAAGACCCAGTTTCCGCTAGCAATAAACTGTAACCATGGAATGGTAGGCAGAAATCACCTACATGTATATATGGTGGTTGCCACCCATCTCTCAGTCTATTACATTACGCTCTACCTCCCAACAGAACCACCAACAACACAAAATGCCAAGGTTCGCCGTATTGGCTTGGGGTCATAAAACAGGAGATGGGAATTAACAAATCCCATTATCACGCCACGACTGGGGCAAATGTGTATGGTATGACGAGGTTTGAAGCATCTTTACTGTGATGGAATGGTTGAAATGTGTCTGGGGGCAAGAAAATTTAGATGGAGTGTAAGACTTCCCTTCGCATTACCAACTGGTTGGCTGCATTTGTTATTGCGTAATGAGGATTTGAAAACAAAATCGGATGCTGCTGTAGTATTTGCTTGCCACCCAAATGCCAAAGTGTATTCACTGTTCTCAGAAAAATCCTTTATTCAAATTCAAAATGAAATGCACAGTTGTTATGTATAGGCCCTATCAAGAGTTGCTTATAAGGAATGAACTAAAAATGGTACGGGGCTGATTCAGGTTCCAGAGAAAGAGGGCCCATAACCAGCCCTCCCAGATTCATGGTCATTTGGGACGATTTTTTCCAAATTTCAAAATCCAAGAATTTCCACCACGAAAAAAAGTGACCGTAACACCCTACCCCACCCCCACCCCACCCCCTTTAGATCTGCCTGTGAAGAAGAGGACGAAATTAGGTCATGTAACTTCCAGCCTACAGAGAAATCAATTTCATCAGCCATCACAAGACTTGCCAACTTTTCCTACAGGTTCCTTTAGAAAATGAGAGTAAAGCCTTCGGGACACCCCCTACGAACATCAGAGGATCATGTGTTTCAATGCTTGCAAAACACGATTATTGGAAGGCAGAGATAATAGAATAAAAAAAACACACAAAATAAAACAATACAAATAACATAGTACTTCTATAGTATCACCCAACAAGATGTTGAGATGAAACAAAATTATGGATCATGAAAGGATTGTTTTCCTCAAAGATCAATTTACCGCATGATAAATTCATACAGTACTTCTATGAATAGATCAATCCATTGCATTCAGTTCTAACGCAACAAAAGATAAAATACGCCTTTCTGTGTGTTCCCGGCGGCGGCATGGGGGAGGATGGATAGGATAGTAAACAGAATTTATCGATGGAATAAAGTGCAAAATTTTTATTGTTACCGATTGTTTTCCATGCCTGCTCTTAGAGTACAAGAGTAGAAGAACCTGGGAACCCACCATCAGCCATCCATGCTGCTAATAGAGTCGATGACCCCAGGTGAAGATAAATAAAAGTTGAAGAAGATCACAGATGACAGAAACTGCGGGGGAATTGTGCTGACGACAACTAAAATGAACCTGTGATCAGCCATTCTTGCTGCTGATTGAGTCCATGACTGCGGGTCCATGGAAAGGACTACAAGTTAGAGAAGGTTACAGCTGACAACAGCAAAGATGTGCTGATGACCACCTATGCGAAACTTAAAGACCCGTAATCAGCTATCCTTGCTGCTGATGGAGTCCGTGATCCCAGGTGCACAGACTTTAAGTTCGAGAACACTACCACAGATGACAACAACTGCAAAGGGGCTGTGGCCTGTGCTGGTGACAACCAAAGTGAGCCTTAAATAAATTGTGATCAGCCCTCCTTGCTGCTGATTAAGTCAGTGACTCCAGGTGCACATGACTTCAAGTTGGAGAACATCATAGAGGAGAACATCATAAGTTGGAGAACACCACAGATGACAGCAACTGCAAAGGGGAGGCGCTGATGACAACCAAAGTGAACCAGCATTCAAATCCTTGCTGTTGAGTCAACTTCATGACCCAAATGGAGATATAAAGATCAACTCCACTACAGATTTGAAAATCTTTATACGACTGTGCCCACCTGCTTCCAAAGATGAGACCTCTGCCTGTCATTCAACTTATGAAGTGTTAAGAACCAAACACTTTGATAAGATATCGTTCATCAAAGAAGAAAGCCCTAAGGACCAGTGATCCCTAAGAACATAAAGCTTGTTATTCTGTACCACATTTATGGATTATCAGAGAAGATTTTCTCCTTTCAGAAGCGAACACCTTGATCAGATTCGAGCGTCTCTTGAAGTCATCCCAGGAAAGCTAAGCTAATGACATTCCTCTATGATGTATAACACTGCCAAATTCAATCTGCGGTGGCCTGATTATCCGTATTAGTCCCTCACATTCTGGCATTCTGATCACCACGAAGACAGTGCCGGCAATGCTTCCTGTAACAAGGATGTTGAAGAGTTGCTTGACTTGTTTGACCCATGATATTGATGCATTGGTTTCATATAGTTGATGTTTTCACCTTCAATGAAGACAAGGTTGGCAATATTTTTTTGCAACAAGGACTTTAGAGGGATACTTGACCTATTTGACCAGAGATTTTGATGCCTTGGTTCTGTACAGTTGATGTTTTCATCTCCAAAGAAGGTAGTTCTAAGCAATGCTTTTTGCAACAAGAATGTTGGAGGGTTTAATACTTGACTTGTTTGACCTGAGATGTTGATGCATGTAGTTCCTTTCGATTGCTGTTTTCATCACCAATGAAGACAGTACCGGTACAGACTATACTTCTTGGCAACAAGGACTTCAGATGGTGGCTGGACTTCTTTGACCCAAGATGTTGATGCCCATGGTTCCATAAAGTTGATGTTTTCATACCAAATGAAGAGACTGCTGGCAACGCTTCTTGGCAACAAGGACTTCAGATGGTGGCTGGACTTGTTCAACCAAAGATGTTGATGCCCGTGGTCCATACAGTTGATGTTTTCATACCAAATGAAGAAAAATGCTGGCAATGCTTCTTGCCAACAAGGACTCCAGATGGTGGCTACACTTGTTGACCCAAGATGTTGATGCCCATGGTTCCATACAGTTGATATTTTCATGCCAAATAAGAGACTGCTGGCAACGCTTCTTGGCAACAAGGACTTCAGATGGTGGCTGCACTTGTTTGACCAAAGATGTTGGTACATGTGGTTCCATACGGTAGTATGTAAACATTGAAACGTTTCAAAAGAAACGAGCCAAATGAAACGAGCCAAAAAACATGCTAAATCTGAAGTTGCATGGCAGAAACGGTGTAATTTTGTTATTTTCAGTTCATTTTTGGAACTTTCATGGCATAATAGCATTAAAATCTCTCAAAACACACGTCTCCCGTTCAAAACACACGTGTTGTTATTGTTTACATGACACCATGCTTCCCTCATTCAATGTTCAAGGTCTCCGACCCCAAATATGGAAGTCGCCACTTCAGAAATTCTCTATGTGATTATTAATACCTTTTATCATGTACTTCCTCTATATGTCGCTCGCCATAGTTACTTTCTGTGAGGAATTTGTGTGAGGCCTCAAAACGTCTTCAAAATATATCGTTTTTGATATTGGGCAAAGTTTGTAACACAATGTGCATGCGAGTTGTGAATAGATAATAAGCCATGAGCATTCCAACCAATTAGCGTACTCCGATCATTCCATTATGAGGGGTGCGAGGTTGGCGAGAGGAAAATGTGACAGCGTTCCTCGCAGTGTAGCGTAAATCTGGCTAAGAAATCGCAGAAAAAGCTAAAATGATGATAAAAATCATGAAGGCATCGGGTCATCTACATTCCGCTATTCAAACAATGTAAAATAATATAGGTTTTTGGTATTTTTGTTATGATTTTTCGTATTTTTGAAAACTTTTGGGTCGTTTCATTTGGCTCGTTTCTTTTGAAACGTTTCAATGTTTACATACTACCGTTCCATACCGTCAAATTCTCATCGCCAATGAAGGCAGTGCCGGCATGCAGTGCTTTTTGTGACAAGCACTTCAGAAAGTCACTTGGCTTGTTCGACAGAGATGTTGATGTCCACACATTTGATGATTTCATCTCCAAAGAAGCCAATGCTGGGAATCCTTTTTGCAACAAAGATGTTGGAAGTTTGCTTGACTTGTTTGACCCAAATATTGAAGCCCATGGTTTTCGAACCATCAAGTACAAATTCTTCTGTGCATACCACTCGTTTGTTCATGAATAATCCAACGTTTGACAAATAATCTTTCCATTCTTCCATGAGAAAAGTTCATAAGAATACCATGTGTTTGATCTCAAAGAATCAAGAGCCCTTTTTTCCTGCAACACAGCGATTATCGTTATTATGTTCTGGTTCTGCTTTTTATCCTTCCTTTTGTGATGTAATTGTGACTATAAATACCACCAAGACCATTGTCTGATCAGCTCTGTTGCTTTTTCGGATGATGATATTTGCAGAAACAGTTGAAATTCCAATCGAGGGTACTGCAGCTAGGAGGACCGTGATGGAATCTTCCCCAAAGGAATCTCATAATGGAGTATCACAAGTGCAGAACCTGCCGAAGTTGGTGCCTCAATCGGCTGGACTCCTTCAAGTATATCAAAGGTCAGGCCATGGTGGGACCTCCAAAAGCAGGTACTTCTTTCTGGGGGACACCAAGTCAAGATGTTTGTTGGGGGAACTGCAAAGACTGTTTTTCATGCTGAAATCATGCAAAAAGATGGGCAATTGCTTCACGTAGAGAGTGCAGAATGCTTCCATATAGACAGTGCAAAATGCACCAAACAACATGGGATTGATCAGTGTATTTGTCCCAAGGGACAGAGATTGCCATTAATTTATTTCTCTTGTACTTTCACAAGAACAAGACACCACCCCCGAGTCCAATGTCATTTTAGCGGCCGTTTCCCAGACCCAGGCAGCAACAACAATTGGAACCCAGGGAATATTGGGCATTGAATTCTTCACCAGAGAAAAACAGCTGGAGAAAAGGCCAATCACATTCACTGTTACGAGTTCGAAGTAGGGAAGAAGACTTTGGTGTCAATTCTGTTGATTAATTCATGTCTGTTGTTTTCGCTGACTCGATAGATTGGGATTCATGTGTCCCAAATGACAATCAGCCAAACAACAATAAGGCTAATGAGCTTGATCAAAGAGAATAAGGTTACACTAGTGATAGTCCTGTTGATCAGTATAGATAGGGAGTTCGAGGACACAGTTTTTAGGATCAACCATATTTCGACGCATGTTGACTACCAAGGGTTGTGACAGCACTACGCCCTCCGACAATGTTCACAGTGGTGTAGTCTTGTGACTTAGCTAAGACCCGTGGGTTCCAGGATGATTTCAACAAGTTTTTCCGTTTTCAACAAAATGAACTCAAACAGCAGTTCACCCTGACTCATCAGTGCAGAAACATTATTTAGTCCAACTCGTTTGCCATGATATTTTGTCACGTAGGTGCAATTCGAAGTAATGCATTTTCGTGGAGTGCATGTCAATAACCTCAGTTCATTTTGCACGCATGCTGATGAATTATTCAGAAATATTGTCACCATTGTATAACAGTTAGGCAGGCAGCCATATCTGATGGCATTGGTCAATTTTTGAGCATCCTGTCTGGCACCAGAATTCTGAAATGAAATGGTCCATGGACCATGTGCTCACCTGAATTCACAAATTTTCGACCCCAACCGGGATCTTTTTCAAGTGGAACTTTACAATCTGAAACTCTAGAGAAGACTGAAAGACTGAGTTTCAGATTGTAAAGTTCCACTTGAAAAAGACCCCGGTTGGGGTCGAAAATTTGTGAATTCAGGAGATTGACTTTTTGCTTATTATCATTTTGTGTGTCAATTTTGTGCTATTCTGCATCTTGGACCATGTGCTCACCTGGGTGAATGTACCAGAAAAACGAACGACAAGTGTCAAGTCAATATGTTCCAGGGAAACATACCAGGTTAGAACTTTCTTTGTGGTTTTTGTTCATATGTTACAAACCAAAGCACATTTTCCAAGATAGAGACTGGCGGCCATATTTGAAGTGCAACAGAGCTAAAATTTGGCAAACATATAGAGGGTTTTATGTATTCGTATCAAGTTACAGCATTTCTACCTGCTGTTCTTCATGTTCATGAGAGCCATTTTGACAAGAGACAAGAGGAAAAACTACATCACACCATGTGAAGCTTTTGGGCCGCTGTTACATAAGAACTCATTTCTTGCTTGTCTATGTGATTTGGCACTAATCTCCATAACCTGAAGAATGAACATTACATTCTCCACTAATAGTTCACAGACACTCATTTTCTGATTTTGATTTTGAATGGAAAATGAGGCATGAGAAATGAGAAGTGAGCAGCTCATTTCTATGTAACAGTGGCTTTCTACTTTTACACCGTCTCAAAGAGGTTTACCAAGTACAACTTTAACCAAGTACTAAAAGTGTAATACATGTATTTATTACACTGCCAGGATTTTTAAAGGGGGGGGGGGTGTTTTTTTAGGTGAAAATAGGGGCATTTCACGGTCAAATTCAGGAAAAGGGCATTTTCCAGTTAATTTCAAAGATTTTCTCCCAAAGGGGGTCGTTCAGATCCCTGCCCCCTGGTGATGCCTATGCAAGTACTTCTTTTAGAGATGACTGGTCACGGTTCTGCGTGCAGCAAGTCATGAGGAAGCTGTTAATCAGATAGGATGCAATCATTGGGAAACAGTTGGGTGGTCAGTATATGATACCTTAGTTACGGTATCTAATATGTAATCTGTTTTCCACTATTGTTATCGTGTTAACCTCAGTCATATGATCCACAAGGTGTCGGTTTCTAACAATGGAGGGTTGTTAATTATCATCGATGTTGACAATCTGATGTGAGAATCGAATTAGTTGATGAGGCAGACGTCAGTTATGAGATATGACACAGGTAGGTCTACATGCATGGAAAACATTGTTTTGTTCTACATTTGCCAAGAATCACTGCACTATAAAGTTCCCTGGTGTGAATATATTGCACATGCATGTCAATTCGACAAAGAATGGGGCAACTACCACTGCACCTCGGGCAACAAGCACATATGGGGCCCAGATGGGTGATCCCAATTGGGGCCCACAGGATTTTGCACCCCAGAACCATATGGGTCCCATTTTTTGCCCAGGTACATGTGGGCCCATATGGTAGTGTGGCTAGGATAATTTCCCAGATGGGCCCCATATGTATCTGGACAAAAAAATACGAGACCCATATTTTTCTTGGGTGCATGCCCACATTGCGGCCCATATCTTCAACTATATGGGGCCCATGTGGGCTTGCTCATAGAGGTGATGCCCAAAACATGGATCAAAGGGGCACCCAGGCATCTCTTTTCTGATAAATCTTTGAAAACGACTGCGTGAATTTTGAATTTTGAAGACTTTATTGAAATTGCTCATAAATGAACGGATAATAACGGCAACGAGTGGCACCGCTGCTTCCGCAAATTCACCCGACACCAGCACAAGACCAACACAGCAGGTAGATACCTCGATGAATCCTTTGTTCATGTCTGTAACTTAGAACTTACAAGTCACATTCATGAGCATGTGCCCCTCAGAAGACCGATTGTGTACAGCTTTGGTGTGGTAAAAAAGACTTCTTGTAACATAAGTTTTTTGTATGTTCATCAGCAATAAAGCCCATTCCAACTTGAAATGCACAAGAGTTCTCAATTTACTTCCCATAAACCTATTTCCAGGGAGAGATTAAACTGCTAGAGGAAATTAATTTCTGAGTTGTGTGTGTTTGGAATGAAATTACCATTGTGTTGTTGATGTCATGGTAATAAAGGTCATGAATGCTTGAGGTAATTCAGGCTAGAATACCAACGAAGAAACGCATGTCACAGAATGAACGTATGTCACAGAATGAATGTATGTCACAGAATGAATGTATGTCACAGAATGAATGTATGTCACAGAACGAATGCATGTCACAGAACGAATGCAAGTCACAGTGTGAACATGTCACAGAATGAACATAAGTCACGGAATGAATGCAAGTCACAGCGTGAACATGTCATAGAATGAACATAAGTCACAGAATGAATGCAAGTCACAGCGTAAACAAGTCACAGAATGAACATAAGTCATGGAATCAATGCAAGCGTGAACATGTGAACATGTCATAGAATGACATGTTCACAGCGTGAACATGTCATAGAATGAACATAAGTCACAGAATGAATCAAGCCACAGAATGAACACATACGCAATAGTCATAGAATGAATGCATGTCACAGAATGAACACATCACAATAGAATGAACACATCACAATAGAATGAACACGCACCGCAGGGTGAACACATGTGACAGAATGAACACATGTCATAGAATGAGCACATGTTTCATAATAAATCCATGTCATAGAATGAACTGGAGTTAAAGAATGTCGCATTAAATGCAGTGCAAACAGAGCTAGTCATTATGCCCTGTGAAAAAGTGCCGATCGTCAATTTTGATACTCTAAACCCCTACATTTGTATGCCTTTCGATTTCGCTTTTTTGGCAATAAGTGAATTGGCACAATGCTCTCCAAACTGCACCTTGAGGGTCATCGATAAATTCCAGATTTCACTCCAGTGTCCGTAACAAAGCCCTGCCCTCTTCTCAGCGATGTTAATTTCAAGAGCAGCTAGAAATCAATATTGGCAGACATGATGGCAGTTCCAAGTAGCAAGGTGGCCACACGGTAAACTGTCTGGCAAATGTTGTGTGGGATAAGTGGGTCTTTAAATTATTCATTTCATAGCATGCTTCCACATTCCAAAGGATGAATGCGGAAGGTAGATTCCGATATGGGAATTATAGGTCCTCGAAAGCTAAAAATTGAACTGCGTCCCATTACTCAAATGAACTGCTGTCGACTGCACAGGTATATCAATATTCTGGGTAAACATTCCCTGGTTGGCGTACCAGCAACAAGGAAGGCACCTGCACTTGTCATCAGTTTGTGCAGAAACACAGGTATGATATATCGTGATTGGATTTCATTTACTACTGCAGGTTGAACTAACGCAGATTGTAACGACGATTTTTATTCTGATTCATCGTCATCGAACGTTCTGCCAATACCAGGTGGTGACTACTTTTATTGGCACAGCCGTTCTCGTGATCTCTGATCAATTCTTGTAGTGCAGGTATACAAGCAGGATTCGAGCTTTTGTTCGACGTAATCAAAAGCATCTTACGAGGATCGTGATGGCCACTTTCATTTCCTAGTTCATCATCTTGCACTGATGTCAATACCAAGTTGTGACAGCCACTTTTATTAGTCAATTCCTCGTCCAATACAGGGAAGGGCTTACCATTCACGTTCCAGCTGCACGCTGTCATGGTGATCGCCGTCGACAGACGTCAGTAGGGAACTTTGATATCAGGATGGGATTTCGTGCTAATACTAAGTTTTTCTTGCGGATGTAAAGTCAAACGGAGCATATGGACTTCTAATCAGGGAGATTTCACTCGGCAGTGGATTTACTTTTTATGCAGGTGAGAAAAGTCTTTATTTTAATGCTTAGGTTGCAAAAATAAACCAGTAGAATTGTAGAAATTTCTTCCAAAAGCATTTTAATTGGAAATTTACACATGCGTCATTGAGGAATCAAATCTTTTGAAGTCATCATATGATTATTCAGCAAAAAAAGACTAGTATTCATAAGGACAAGTAAATGCTACACTAAATTAAGCACAGAGATGACTTGTGTAAATGTAGGCTACATGGAAGTTTGGAGTAAAAGGCATTTACTAGTCTAGTCGTTATGATTATTAGCCTTGGGCAGTACAGGTGCCACATAGGGGAATATCTGTGACCACTAAAGCCCAGGTCACACTGTGGCGATTTAGGCGGGCGAATTCCCGCAAACTAGAATGAAATCGTCCATGGACCATGTGCTCACCCCTTTGGACATAATAGTGTAATGACAGAGAGAGGTATGTACATGGTCCATGGACCATTTCATTTTAGTTCGCGGGGATTCGCCCGCCTACATGTAAGTCGCCACAGTGTGACACGGGCTTAAGGTTGTGGGTTCAGTTCTCGTAAGAACATCCTTCAGGCAATAGAGCCAAGTGTCACTCTTCGGTGAAGAAGTTCCCGCTGCTGCAGTTTCCCCTTAGAGTATGTCTACAGGTCTTCGCATTTGGTGCCTGGCTTGCAACTCACAGCTCGCTGTGGATGCATTTAATGGGTATTTGGTGAAGTGGAGTTTGAAAATTATCTTGAAGCCATAAATGGCCACAACGTTATGAGTGCTCAGGGCTGCGCTGTTTAGTGCAGTACTACTGATAATGCCTGTTTTGGTTAATGTGGTCATTATAATGCCCTATTTATTGCAACACTACTGATAATGCCTGTTTTAGTTAATGTGGTCATTATAATGCCCTATTTATTGCAACCCTTACTGATAATGCCTGTTTTGGTTAATGTGGTCATTAATACGCATTGCCCTGTTTATTGCAGCCCTACTGATAATGCCTGTTTTGGTTAATATGGTTAATGTAATGCCCTTTTTATTGCAGCTCTACTGATAATGCCTGTTTTGGTTAAAATGGTTGAATTTTAATGCCCTGTTTATTGCAGCCCTAGGCCGTCTGGTAATGCCTGTTTTGGTAAATATAGTTACTGTGGATTCACTTTTTTTGTCAAACCCGTTGATACCAAATTGGATTCAATGGAAAGTCATTGAAAGCAGCAATACTTCAGGCATAAATGGGTTTGCAACAATCTGAAAGCAAGCGAATTTGGGGGAACAATGCCAGAATAGCTTTATGCATAACAAAAGATGCATTTCAAACACTTCAGCTTTAAATGTCTGGATTCGTGAAGCACAATCCATCACTTCAGATAATTAGAAAGTCCACAGTCAGGAAAGAAAGCTCTTCCATTTATAGTCCTGTTATTGAAGAAAATGAACAGTCATTGCCAGTGCATTAATTCACAATTCTTCTTAAGACTCTGTTTTATTGGATATTGCGACACAAATGTTTTTACGATGAGATTTAGAGAGCTGATCTGGTGAATGGGGGAACAATGCCAGAATATAACAAAAAGATGCATTTCAAACACTTCAGCTTTAAATGTCTGGATTCGTGAAGCACAATCCATCACTTGAGATAATTAGAAAGTCCACAGTCAGGAAAGAAAGCTCTTCCATTTATAGTCCTGTTATTGAAGAAAATGAACAGTCATTGCCAGTGCATTAATTCACAATTCTTCTTAAGACTCTGTTTTATTGGATATTGCGACACAAATGTTTTTACGAATGAGATTTAGAGAGCTGATCTGGTGAAATTTGATGCATATTTTATGACTTGAGGGAGACTTTTTTCCAACCTTGATTGCAGCAGCTTCATAAACCATTACATTCATTGGCAAGGAATGAAATACTGTAAATTCATGTATCCAATTTGGATTGGGACTATCGGAAAAGGGGCCCTTTATGACTGCTCTCTGCAAGGCTTCATTGAGCACTGCATGCCGAGTGAAAATGAAAATCTGTGAAGTATTGTTGAAAGGGTCCCAATCGATGTATTAAAATTGTAGTCCAACTGCCTGTGCGATTTCAAAACCGTGTCAACCATCACTGCGTGCTGATGTAAAAGGATCAGGGCAAACTAGTG
>NMRB01000279.1:261011-292614 GCA_002633025.1 Notospermus geniculatus
AACTCCCCCCCCCCCCCCGGCCAAGGTGTAACTGTTGACTGATGTTGTGTTCCCAACACTCCTTCCAATACTACAACAGTGCCATGGAGACAGTTCAAAGCAGGCAATAAGAAGCTCCTGATATGAAATTTCACAGACATGTCCCTGTGGCTGTGTCTATCTCCGTCGTCTGCCTCGAGGTAAACGGTACGAGAGATGGCCACAGCTGAGCGTACCGACAGTACCATGGAGACAGATAAAGGAGGCTGAGAAGAACAAACATCAAATCTCATGAAATGAAAATTTCACAGGTGGTGTCCTTGTGGCTGTGTCAGGATTCGTCGTCTGCCTTGAGGTCCATGGCAGCGGGGACACCACAGAATCTTTATTTCCATTTGTAATAAGAGATTGATCAGAAGGAACAGCTGTGGCATTTTATTAAAGAAATGACAATAACACTATGCAAGTCTCTGTCTTCTGCCGCGAGGTCAGCAGTAGGAAGGAACACTACAGAATTGAGTATTTCAAGTCGGGATCATCCGATGGGAGCAATCTGAGATGGGGCCACATTTCCATTTCCCTGATGAGAAAAAAGCAAGCAGGTTGAACAGGAGCCCCAACAGCCTTGAGGTTGTCACATCCACTTAATCGGCAGGTCCCTGGCTTGGACCTGGGCCTTATAGGATTAATCATCCCAGGGATAATCGGCAGGTCCCTGGCTTGGACGTGGGCCTTATAGGATTAATCATCCCAGGTTCTTCATGCTGTGGCTTGGGACAGTACGTCCTGTTGCCTTGTATCTTATTCCTTCCCAAGGGCAAGTAAAATACCTCATTCAAGTGAGGAACATAAGTATCTTGACCTGGCCTCTTCCATACACACCAAGGCCAGTAATGCTTTGGCTTCGGCGCTGATGGAAAAAATCCATTATCGGTACAAACAAAAATTACATTAATCAAATGAAATGAAACTTCAGAGAGAATGTCAGTCAACGTTGTTGTCCGCCGTCCACCATTGTCCTGTCCATCAGCTCCAGCCTATTGGGATTTCAATATATCAGAAGAAACTTCAATGCATTCTGAAAAAAAAATTCACTTGTCGCCATGGTGACTAAATGAGCATGCTAGAAGCGATCATCAGCAATAATGGACTTCCCCATAAGAAACTTTCGCACAAAGTGAACACAGTCTTGTTAATCTGTCTTTTTCTCTAACGATAGGATATTGTTATCAACAAAGACTAAGTCGGTACTACAGGCGTGGAAAGAGGGGGTCTAGCAATTCTAAGCTGTAAATGCCATCACATGACAATGTACAGTGGTGTGAATTAATATTCGAACAGAGGGAATTCAGCAAAATTTGTCACTTCGGTATTCCAATATCTATATCAAAAGTATTTGAAGTCAGTCCTAGATATGCACTCCTCTAGTCTGATATGTTTTCGCTGAATTCAGATGCTGGATATCACGAAAGTGGTGAAAATATCGAAATTTGACATATTGGAAAATATCAAAGACATCAAACTTGAATCACAGGTGTATGAATATCAACTTCTGTTTCCAAACGCTGTCAGGTAATACCCCCATTCAACATGTTGTTGCAAGGGGAAAAAAATCCACAAAATATCCAGACAATATGGTGATAACAGCAAATCTCAAGAAATGTCAAATTTCGATATTTTCGCCATTCTCGTGATATGCAGTATCTGAATTCAGCGAAAACATATCAGACTAGAGGAGTGCATTCTAGGACTGACTTCAAATACTTTTGATATAGATATCGGATACAGTTTGCCTTTAATGAAAAGCTGAATTCCCTCTGTTCGAATATTAATTCACACCACTGTACATGTAATTCCCTTGTAAATGGACGCAAAATGAACTCGTCAGAAACATTCAGTGGAAATAATGGATGTAGCCCGGGCAAACTTTCCATCAACTATTTATAGTTCTCCTGCTCCTCCTTTGGCATGCCATTATCCATTTAATTACGTGAATTCAAGAGAAGATGAATAGGTTTTTTTCTGTGTCACGTTCTTATTATATAGAATGTAATTCCCTAGAGGGACATCAATGAGGCCATAAAGTTTGAAATTTATACCACTGCTATCACCTCGCAGGCAACCGGTGCTGTTCATCTTCCAATAAAGGGTAAACGAGCTGCAGTAATGTAATGTACTCTGATGGAGAGCATGCATGGTTTTTCCCAGGTTGGTGTAAAACCTCAGGTTGGTTTCGCCTCATTTGTTGAAGTTTCATCACCAGCAACTTGTGTTATTGATTTTGGGAGTCAAGGAGTGAGGAGCAGAGTGCAAAATAATCCAAGGCCCTGGCCGTTTGCATCTGCATCTTCCAACAAGAAGGGTAGACAAGCTGCAGTAATGTAATGTACTCTGAAGCGCCTGGTTGGTGTAAAACCTCAGGTTGGTTTCACCTCATTTGTTGAAGTTTCATTTGTTGAAGTTTCATCACCAGCAACTGGTGTTATTGATTTTGGGAGTCAAGAGTGAGGAGCAAAATAATCCACGGCCCTAGCCGTTAGCACCTGCATCTTCCAACAAAGGGTAACGAGCTGCAGTAATGTAATGTACTCTGAAGCGCCTGGTTGGTTTAAAACCTCACGTTGGTTTCATTTCATTTGTTGAAGTTTCATCACCAGCAACTGGTGTTATTGATTTTGGGAGTCAGAGTGAGGAGCAAAATAATCCACGGCCCTAGCCGTTTGCACCTGCATCTTCCAACAAAGGGTAACGAGCTGCAGTAATGAAATGTACTCTGACAAAGAGCCTGGTTTTCCCAGGTTGGTGTAAAACCTCAGGTTGGTTTGGCTTCATTTTTTAAGGAAGTTTCATCACTTCTGAAGCAACTGGTGTCATGTTTGGACTCAAAGAGTAAGGAGGAGAGTGCAAAAAAATCCAAGGGCTATGGCATTTGCCTTCGATGCCCCAACTGATTTCTCACCCAGTGACTTCAACTGTTTCCATCCTCACACTTAAGAGAAGGGTACGATTGCAATGACCTGAGATTCAGGATGGACTTTAAAGGATTGCCTTGCTGCGCTGCCCTAAAAAAATGAAGTGCAAATCCTGAAAGAGCTGTTTGAATGTAGTTGAAATGTTCCACGCAGGTGTTGGTGTTGGCCTGCTGCACACATTGAAGGGCAGATTAGCTCTCATGGAACCATGATGGCTGTCCCTAGGGAGTCGTTTATTCCTAGTATGATCGAGTGACCAGTTTTCGGGGTAGAACAGTTTTCGTGGTACTCCCGTTTTTCCCGCTTATTCACGTTTATTCACACGCGCACCCGCGAGACATAAGCATTTCACGGTAAATTACAATCTCTATTTTCGATACATAACAAAAACATTACGGACGCAAAGCAAGTGACGCCGCAATCGGGCGGTAAAGTCTTAGGTCTACATGGCCTAGTACCACAAAAACCGGTCACACCATCATACAAGTCCTCCTTTAGCCAGTCACCATTGGTCAGACCAATCAAATTAGATTGATGATCAAACCATCATTTTTAAATCCAATACATGTCGCAAAATGACAAGCTTTCATCAGATAATCCCATGACTTCCGACGTGTTGAAGTCAACATCAGATACAGTACCAGTACCGTCCATTGACATTGGATGTAAGCCCGGGACATAAGTCCCATTGACTGGGAAGATGCAAAGAAAATGCTTGGGAGATCAGATGGGCATTCATTAAAAAGCTCCAGGCATGAGAGTGCACCTTCAACAGAAAACCTGAAACTGGGGAAGAAAACCTGAAAACTATGGCCCCCTCTAGAAACTGATCATTTTTGAGATGATTTGGCCAATTAATCCTGCAATGTTTGGTTTTCCAAGTTTTCCATCAAAAAACCTGATTTCAGGAAATTTCCGGAAAACTCTCATGCCTGGCTCTCCGAGACTGCTTCAAATGAACACATATGTGACAGCATTCCTGTGCAATTCAAGAATTTAGGTGGTTTACTTATTTCTTTGAAATCGCCACCAACAGTGAAAGGCAAAGGGTGACAAAATCCTCTCAAGGAGTGTGATGCGACCATCATCATACTATTAGTCGATTTGGCTCCTTGTTTTGTTTGCCAGCCCAATATCTCAGAGATCCTGAGAGTTGCCTATTGGAGTCTCATTGAGGATGGTCTGAGTAGCAGTTGAGAACTCAACCAATTTAGATAATGGGCAATTAAAGGAAGCCATTAGAGATGAATACATGTAAGAGCCAACCGAGAAGGGGAAGAAAATAATCGGTACTTTGGTGAGTGGGGAAACTGCGGCCAAAATACTTGAGACAGTGGTCATCTGAATAATAGGTCCATTTAGGAAATGTAGAACATGACTCAAGAAAAGAAGCAGTGGTCATTTCAAAACTCGGCCTTTTTGTCAGGATCAGTGCAACTTTTTTCCCCCACCACAGCACTCAATATCGCTGTTCATAAAACTGCATGTTAGGACTGTAGGGTGTTAAAGTGGTTTGGTTATGGTGTGTGAAGCCAGCCATTGATACAATTCAAATCCAAGTGCCACTTGGCTGATTGAATGATTCATTTTATGAGTGAAGGGGATTTTTTTATTATGGATTAAGTTTGAAATCTTTATTGTTTCCTGTTCTTTTCTTTGCTTTTTCGGTGTGGTTGTTCTTTCCTTGTTGCCTTTACCTGTGCAGAAGATTTTATGGAGTTCAGATGTTGAAAATATAGTTCCTCAAGATTTTATATATGTTATACCACTCTTGATGTTATCCTTGCTGATTCGACTGAACAAACAGTCATGACAGTCCCTGTGCTACAGTGGCCATCCATGCAGTTCCACTGCATTTTACCTCAGTGCCAACACTAGGGAGCTATGCATGATATGTTCCCATGCATTTGTCACAGTGAGTGCACTGAACAATCCGCATAGTTAGCCTGAAACTAACTAGAAGTCACGTAGCCATGATTACCCCACGACGTATCCAAGAAAATCTCCCAGAATACAAGATGGTCCACAGATCACTGCTGATTGTTGTGCGATGATTGAACGCCGTGTGCTAGTCGACAAGACATCTATCATGACATCACAGGAGGGACTTATTGGGATTCTTCGGCTGATCTCCACATTTTCCACGATCTAACGAAATCTTAATCGCCATCTTCGTTAGCAGACGAATAGTTGGTGATGTAATGCCAGACTCTGTCATCAAAGAAGAAAGCTTGCATACACATCTCTACTTACATGTAAATAAAGCTAATGTTTTCACTGAAGTTTTAATAGCTTGGCGAATTACCACAAATCTAACAGCAATTTCTTCCATCATGACATGAAAGCAGCATGATTAGTTCCTTAGCCTTTGAGATTTGTCCCCGTCTTATTGGCTTCCGTAGAAAATCGTAAAATTTGAATGTAAATTGCGCTTGATCTCCATAAATGTTGAAGACGCTTCGCTTTATGGGGGAGTAATTGCTGTGGAAAGGAAATGTTTGTTTGGATACGTGTATAGTAAATGACCTTCAGCACGACCCATTTACCACCAAGGACACCAGATGTGGCTTCGGCATTTTGTGAATATCATGTAATAAAAGTGAGATGGTACAAATGATACTCATGAACATCTTTTATCACAAACTTTTCTTCCAAATTCAGATGTTTTCAAGAACTGTTAGCAGGAGATACCATCTGACGGAGCTGAGTTGTGAATAAGTTGAACACTGCTTATATCAGACAAGATAAGTGTTAAACACTGCTTAGATCAGACATGATAGTGTTAAACACTGCTTAGATCAGACATGATAAGTGTTAAGGTCGATCTATAGTCATTGGGTTTTCCCCCAGACAATCACATTCCAAGCGACCCACTGGAGTGAAACTGAATGAATCATCATGAATAATAATTGCCTCAACTCTGTTCGCCAATTTTAGGCCGCGTTAGCGCTGGAATAGATTTTATTGTTGTCAGTCAATTGTAGGCCTTGGCATTCAATGGTCCGCTGATTTGCCCACATAATATTTGGAAACGCAGTATAGTGATCGTGTGTTGCAAATAGTAAACAAACCCACGTGGAGAATAAAGTTCCAAAATTGCGAGCAGTTTTTCTCCCACTTTTATAAACATTTTTCAAACTTTGAAACTGGAAATGTGTTGTTCACCAAATGGAGCTTGTCCGTATAACAGCTGATTCTGGGATTTTTAAGTAGATGTCCGCGAAATTCACGAAACAGAGAAAATTATGTGGAGTAAAAGCTAAACTTTGTTAATTATAAGCATAATTAGCATATTTTTTTTAAAATCTGCGGTTATACCGACATGCACCAGGTATGGCTGCGTCTTTTCCAACAGAGTTTGCTTCGAAGCGACATAGCATGTTGACGGAAAATTGCTCAAGGAATTTTTTCGGCCTTTCCAACAAAGTCATTTTTCTGGGCAATCCGGAAATAGGATCAAGTTATTTAGGGTGAAAGTTCACTTACATGCTTCATACCTAACGTACCATACAAGAAATGTTTTTGTAATCATTGTTATAAATGAATTATCACAAGTTAAAGTTGGGCAGTTCGGCGTCACGCAATGGGTATAGATCGACCTTAAACACTGCTTATATCAGCCATAAGTGTTAAACGCTGCTTATATCAGACATGTTGAATGCTAAACACTGCTTATATCAGACATGAGAAGTGTTTTAAAACACTGCTTATATCAGACATGATAAGTGTTTTAAACTGCTATGTCAGACATGACAGGTGTTAAACACTGTTTACATCAGAAATGATCAAAGCTGAATACTGCTTATATCAGACGCGACAAGGATGAAACACTGCTTTACATCGGACATGATAAGTGTTAAACATGCTTATATCAGACTTGATAGGTTTGAACACTGCTTACATCAGACATGAAGTGTTAAACACTGCTTACATCAGACATGAAGTGTTACACACTGCTCATATATGACACGATAAAATTTAATATCAGGCTGGCAAATCTGGCATTTTCTATGTGAGAAAATCTTGGATGTTAATCCAAAAGAAGTTGATTGATAAGCAGAAAGTGGCCGATGTATCTTCATAGATTGAAGACATCTGTCAATGTCGATGTAATAACTAAGCAGTTACTTCCAATATTCCCACAGCAATGTTTCATCACACATTGCAATATTACCATAGCATATGTTACACTTTACAACATCTGTCACAGTTCCGTTTGCTATCACGGTGTTCACGTTTATCTTTATTAGAAGGAAATAATGTCAAGAAGGTGCTACACAAAGTTAGACAGAAGGACCATAAAATGATGTGAATATGTTATACATTAGGTTGGCTTTCATTCAGACCCATTCTGATGCTCAGAAAGTAAGAATAATGAAATTACATGTATGTTCATCCATGTCAAGACTCTCTGATCACAACTAAATATCAGTTGGACTTTTTGGAGGACTTCACATCTAGTTACAGGCGCAGATCCAGGGGCGCACCTGGCACACGCCCCCCCTTTGCCCCCAAAAATTACACTCCTCGCGCAGTGTCTTCTCACTCATACCTGTCGTTCATAGACACTGCTTACAATAGCCAGATTCCCGCCGATTTACCGCATGATGGCAGCACTAGTCAGCGGCCAAACAGCGCCGGCGTTGCTCGGTGCTTCGGCCTGTTTACAAGATCAATCAATATACAAACATAATAATCTCATATAGAGAGCCGTTATCCACTTCTTTAGCGATGTTTCAAAACAATAAAGGCACGAACTAAACACTGAAAAGTGCAAAGTGGCACTGCATGCTGGACACGGGGGGAGTGGCATCCATTGCTGTTGTAGACTAGTCGTGCTGCATCGTAATGCAACAGTCCCATATAAAATGCTTTACGACGAGTGACCAGTCTGCCACGGTTGTCATGGACGCTGACAGTGAACCAATCAGAAAATGTTTCATGTATTCCGTTAGTTACGCTAAACGCCCTCTAGTGGTAAATCGGCGGGGATCTGGCCATTGTAAGCAGTGTCTATGAACGACAGGTATGAGTGAGAAGACACTGCGCAAGGAGTGTACCAAAAGTCTGTAAAACTGGCCTTGAAATTCTGAAATTTGGAGCAAATCATTGAAATTCACCGCAGATTTCAATGTTTCTAGCACAGTGCACCACCTCTTTTCTGAAATTGTGGATCCGCCCCTGGGGGACTTCTCCATCAAGATTGCAAAGAGCAACACATGAGAGAGGCAACATGTGTTAAAACCCAAACACTTAGTCGGCTGTCATCAGTTACTTCCCCATCTATCCCATCACTTTGTCTTTAAGTCAGTACAACCGTACAGAGATCTGTCAAACACTTCAAACAGACCTTTCCATCTTTATTCTTCACAGAACTACTCAGCAAGGATTTTACTTTCTGAGGTTCTAAACAAGGCAATCATGCACAAGATATTTGTAAGATGACAAACAAAAAGAAAGTTCAATTGGATTTAAGCTAATTTGAAACCATCTCTTCCACTAATTAGCCTTTAATACAGCTTCCAATAGAAATTAATACACCACTTAGATTTTGCTCTGTTAAACTTATTCCACGCCATGTTAAATTTGCCATAGGGATAACCTATGGAGGAACTGCTTCAATAAGCAACCAGATGATTCAACCTCGCTGTTGGGCAGGTCAATGCTTTCTAATCGTATCAATCAACTTCTTTTCTTCAATGTCCCATTTTCTCTGACATTTCATGAAAATCAGCAGGTACTCTGGCCTAAAAATGGGGATCTAATCTAAGTAACGTTTGCCAAATAAAAGGAAGTACATCTACTCTCAAAGGCTGACTTTTCTTCACTATTTTGCTATTGTTAATACAGTGAAGGTCTAATAGGGCTGCAAAATTGATGATGATGATTACTGGTAATCCGACGAAACAATAATTATTATATTGTCAGATTGAGGAAAAGTTTGGCCCCTGCGACCTTGCTTCAATCTCCCTAGGGTTTTTGCAGATACGAAAGTTGACAAGTTCTGTATATCTTGCTTGCTTTTGCAATACAGATAAGAAACCGTCAACTTGCGGATCTGTAAGTCATGCAGATGTTTTCTGACCAAATGGTCCATTGAGCAGACGTTTTCATGTGAGGTTGGAAGCAGAGATCCATTTCCTTCCTAAACGTAAATGAAGTATGGAAAAAAATGCCCAAGCCCATCCAGCTATCCACCCATAAAATGTAACTTGACGTCTTGGTCACATTTATGAGTATGGCATCAGGAAGCCGCATGCAATACTGACAGTGCATGGTCAATACTAATGGAAATGCCTTCGCTCCAACAGAAAAAATATTATTTATTCCGCTTCTGTCCTCTTGTCATATTGCCAACCATCTGTCTTAGGGATATTGATGGTGATACCAAGATTCAATTAAATTTTGTAATTTCTAATCCTCTCCTATCTCCCTCATAGACCACAAAATTAGAGCTACACCCTTTCATACGTAGCGTGAAACAGCTTCAGACATATTTAATAAATTCGCTGCCAGTGTGTTCTAGATGAGTTTCACCAGCAACCATCTTCCCAAAATTTGGTTATTCTCTTTCAGAGAGACAGATGATTGGTTCTTCAGGAAATCACCATGACGGTGACCTAATTTTGACAACAAGATGGCTGCTAGGGAAACTCATCTATAGCTACTCAAAAATAACAACATATCAATGGCCTCGCAAATTATCTGAAGCCCTGGGCCCACTCTCCTGAGTTGCTCCCTAACTCCAGCATGCTTTGTCAAGTGAGTTTCTACATGATCCTAGACTACAGTAGACCTCCATCAACCATGACTAATATTTGGAAAAGCTTAATGTCAAACGTGACGACATCAGCTGCAGCCAAATATTTAGCGAAGTAATGAATATGGAGAGCAAAGCTTTGAGCGGAAACCATCATTTCGAAGAAAACTGCTCTCGTCGAGATGACCACAATTCATCCTGAGTTTATCAGGATGAACACCAATCAAAACCCACAACAGCAGATCGTAAAAGCTTGACGTCCACAGCATGATCATGCAGTCATGTTGCTCATGATGCATGCGAAAGATGCGAAATGGGCTATCTATAGCTGTATGATGTTTCACTGACATTTCTACACGTAGTTGGTCAAGTCTGGCGAAAAACCAATCAGCTAGTTTTTCCTTGCTTAAACATTTAACCAAAGGGAAAAATAAAGCTAATTGTTATTTCAACATTGTCGCTTCAACTTAATACTTTAGAATATCAGTCACAAATCTAGAGCATGCAGCAACCACTCCCTGTAGTGGTAGCTCGGCAAAAAGCTGTTCAAAAGAATAGGGAGGTTGAGATCAGCGACTTATCACGGATCCTTATACGTATACGGATCGAAATGTACACAAAATTTGTCCTCGTTGTACAGAATTCTATCCATATACATACATGTATAAGGATCCATGATAAGTCGCTGATCTCAACCTCCCTATTAACTGGATTCAAAGTTCCATAGCACAATTCCTTTTGATACTGAATTGACGAGAGCGAGTAGCTGTCAGCCATACATGTACTCTACTTTCATCGATTTAAGACCGGTTCATTATAAGTGCCTGTGACCGCCCCCGGGCAGCGCAGCGTGAATAGGCCCACGGTCCCTTGTACCATCAACTATTTATAGTTCTCCTGCTCCTCCTTTGGCATGCCATTATCCATTTAATTACGTGAATTCAAGAGAAGATGAATAGGTTTTTTTTCTGTGTCACGTTCTTATTATATAGAATGTAATTCCCTAGAGGGGCATCAATGAGGCCATAAAGTTTGAAATTTATACCAGTGCTATCACCTCGCAGGCAACTGGTGCTGTTCATCTTCCAATAAAGGGTAAACGAGCTGCAGTATGTAATGTACTCTGATGGAGAGCATGGTTTTTCCCAGGTTGGTGTAAAACCTCAGGTTGGTTTTGCCTCATTTGTTGAAGTTTCATCACCAGCAACTGGTGTTATTGATTTTGGGAGTCAAGGAGTGAGGAGCAGAGTTGGAAATAATCCAAGGCCTTGGCCGTTTGCATCTGCATCTTCCAACAAGAAGGGTAAACGAGCTGCAGTAATGTAATGTACTCTGAAGCGCCTGGTTGGTGTAAAACCTCAGGTTGGTTTTCGCCTCATTTGTTGAAGTTTCATCACCAGCAACTGGTGTTATTGATTTTGGGAGTCAGAGTGAGGAGCAAAATAATCCACGGCCCTAGCCATTTGCACCTGCATCTTCCAACAAAGGGTAACGAGCTGCGGTAGTACTCTGACGAAGAGCCTGGTTTTCCCAGGTTGGTGTAAAACCTCAGGTTGGTTTGGCTTCATTTTTTAAGGAAGTTTCATCACTTCTAAAGCAACTGATGCCATTTTTGGAATCAAAGAGTAAGGAGGAGAGTGCAAAAAATCCAAGGACTATGGCATTTGCCTTCGATGCCCCACCTGATTTGTCACCCAGTGACTTCAACTGTTTCCGTCCTCGCACTTAAGAGAAGGGTACGATTGCAATGAACTGAGATTCTCAGGATGGACTTTAAAGGATTGCCTTGCTGCCCTGCCAAAAAAAGATGACAAGTCCTGAAAGAGCTGTTTGAATGTAGTTGAAATGTTCCATGCAGGTGTTGGTGTTGGCCTGCTGCACACATTAAAGGGCAGATTAGCTCTCATGGAACCATGATGGATGTCCCTAGGGAGTACAAGTCCTGCTTTAGCCAGTCACCATTGGTCAGACCAATCAAATCAGACTGATGATCAAACCATCATTTTTAAATCCAATACATGTTGCAAAATGACAAGCTTTCATCAGATAATCCCATGACTTCCGATGTCTTGAAGTCAACATCAGATACAGTACCGGTACCGTCCATTGACATTGGATGTAAGCCCGGGACATAAGTCCCATTGACTGGGAAGATGCAAAGAAAATGCTTGGGAGATCAGATGGGCATTCATTAAAAAGCTCTCCAAGCTCTTCAAATGAACACATACAGTATGTGACAGCGTTCCTGAGCAATTCAAGAATTTAGGTGGTTTATTTACTTCTTTGAAATCGTCACCAACAGTGAAAGGCAAAGGGTGACAACCCTCTCAAGGAGTGTGATGCGGCCATCATCATACTATTAGTCGATTTGGCTCCTTGTTTTGTTTGCCAGCCCAATGAGGTACCTGCGGAACTAACGTCACAACGTGGCGCTGTGAGCGATGTGACCGAAATCTCTTTTTTCTAACGTTATTTCCATTTATTTCTGGCGTGAAAATAAACCATTTGTGTTGGTCGCATGGCAGTAAAACTTACATCATCGTGTAGCAGATGAAATTTTCTTTTAAACTCGACATTCCTTTTTTTCTTAAAATTAAGAGATCCGATAGCGATAAGGACGTCATTTGTGTCATTCTTCCTGTAGAAAAATGTACAGGAAATTTTTTCATGACGCAACGTCAACACCTAAAACAACGTCAATGACGTCGTTTCGGTACAATCGCTCGCAGCGCCGACCTGTCGGGATAAACTGCAGGGCGGGTTCCTCATTCCCAGAGATCCTGAGAGTTGCCTATTGGAGTCTCATTGAGGATGGTCTGAGTAGCAGTTGAGAACACAACCAATTTAGATAATGGGCAATTAAAGGAAGCCATTAGAGATGAATACATGTAAGAGCCAACCGAGAAGGGGAAGAAAATAATCGGTACTTTGGTGAGTGGGGAAACTGCGTCCAAAATACTTGAGACAGTGGTCATCTGAATAATAGGTCCATTTAGGAAATGTAGAACATGATAAGAAAAGAAGCAGTGGTCATTTCAAAACTTGGCCTTTTTGTCAGTATCAGTGCAACTTTTTTTCCCACCACAGCACTCAATATCGCTGTTCATAAAACCGCATTTTCGGACTATAGGGTGTTAAAGTGGTTTGGTTATGGTGTGTGAAGCCAGCCATTGATACAATTCAAATCCAAGTGCCACTTGGCTGATTGAATGATTCATTTTATGAGTGAAGGGGATTTTTTTATTATGGATTAAGTTTGAAATCTTTATTGTTTCCTGTTCTTTTCTTTGCTTTTTCGGTGTGGTTGTTCTTTCCTTGTTACCTTTACCTGTGCAGAAGATTTTATGGAGTTCAGATGTTGAAAATATCGTTCCTCAAGATTTTATATATGTTATACCACTCTTGATGTTATCCTTGCTGATTCGACTGAACAAACAGTCATGACAGTCCCTGTGCTACAGTGGCCATCCATGCAGTTCCACTGCATTTTACCTCAGTGCCAACACTAGGGAGCTATGCATGATATGTTCCCATGCATTTGTCACAGTGAGTGCACTGAACAATCCGCATAGTTAGCCTGAAACTAACTAGAAGTCACGTAGCCATGATTACCCCACGACGTATCCAAGAAAATCTCCCAGAATACAAGATGGTCCACAGATCACTGCTGATTGTTGTGCGATGATTGAACGCCGTGTGCTAGTCGACAAGACATCTATCATGACATCACAGGAGGGACTTATTGGGATTCTTCGGCTGATCTCCACATTTTCCACGATCTAACGAAATCTTAATCGCCATCTTCGTAGGCAGACGAATAGTTGGTGATGTAATGCCAGACTCTGTCATCAAAGAAGAAAGCTTGCATACACATCTCTACTTACATGTAAATAAAGCTAATGTTTTCACTGAAGTTTTAATAGCCTGGCGAATTACCACAAATCTAACAGCAATTTCTTCCATCATGACATGAAAGCAGCATGATTAGTTCCTTAGCCTTTGAGATTTGTCCCCGTCTTATTGGCTTCCGTGGAAAATCGTAAAATTTGAATGTAAATTGCGCTTGATCTCCATAAATGTTGAAGACGCTTCGCTTTATGGGGGAGTAATTGCTGTGGAAAGGAAATGTTTGTTGGATACGTGTATAGTAAATGACCTTCAGCACGACTCATTTACCACCAAGGACACCAGATGTGGCTTCGGCATTTTGTGAATATCATGTAATAAAAGTGAGATGATACAAATGATACTCATGAACATCTTTTTATCGCAAACTTTTCTTCCAAATTCAGATGTTTTCAAGAACTATTAGCAGGATATACCATCTGGTGGAGCTGAGTTGTGAATTAGTTGAACACTGCTTATATCAGACAAGATAAGGGTTAAACACTGCTTAGATCAGACATGATAAGTGTAAAACACTGCTTATATCAGACACGACTGCTTATATCAGCAACTGCTTATATCAACACTGCTTATATCAGCCATCAGAAATGTTAAACACTGCTTATATCAGACTAAGTGTTAAACTCTTCTTATATATCAGACATGATAAGTGTTAAACACTGCTTATATCAGAAATGATCAAAGCTGCATACTGCTTATATCAGACAAGGATTAAACACTGCTTTATATCGGACATGATAAGTGTTAAACATGCTTATATCAGACTTGATAGGTTTGAACACTGCTTATATCAGACATGAAGTGTTAAACATTTAATATCAGGCTGTATCTGGCATTTTCTATGTGAGAAAATCTTGGATGTTAATCCAAAAGAAGTTGATTGATAAGCAGAAAGTGGCCGATGTATCTTCATAGATTGAAGACATCTGTCAATGTCGATGTAATAACTAAGCAGTTACTTCCAATATTCCCACAGCAATGTTTCATCACACATTGCAATATTACCATAGCATATGTTACACTTTACAACATCTGTCACAGTTCCGTTTGCTATCACGGTGTTCACATTTATCTTTATTAGAAGGAAATAATGTCAAGAAGGTGGTACACGAAGTTAGACAGAAGGACCATAAAATGATGTGAATAGGTTATACATTAGGTTGGCTTTCATTCAGACCCATTCTGATGCTCAGAAGGTAAGAATAATGAAATATTATGTTCATCCATGTCAGACTCTTCGATCACAACTAAATACCAGTTGGACTTTTTTGAGGACTTCACAGCCAGTTACAGGCACGGACCCAGGGGCGCACCTGGCACACGCCCCCCTTTTGCCCTCAAAAATCTGTAAAACTGGCCATGAAATTCTGAAATTTGGGCAAATCATTGAAATTCAGCACAGATTTCAATATTTCTAGCAGAGTGTGCCCCCTCTTTTCCGAAATCATGGATCCGCCCCTGGGGACTTCTCCATCAAGATTGCAAAGAGCAATCACATGAGAGAGGCAACATGCGTTAAAACCCAAACACTTAGTCGGCTGTCATCAGTTACTTCCTTATCTATCCCATCACTTTGACTTTAAAGCCCCACTGTATTGAATGTGAAAAACGCAAATCATCGCCGCGATTCTCGCACGACGTCACGACGTCAGCGTAGTGTAAAATGTACTAGGCCTAAAAATGGGGCTCTAATCTATTAACAGTAACATTTGCCAAATAAAAGGAAGTCCTCTCAAAGGCTGACTTTTCTTCACTACTTTGCTGTTGTTAATATAGTGAAGGTCTAGAGGGCTGCAAAATTGATGATGATGATGATTACTGGTAATCCGACGAAACAATAACTGTCAGATTGAGGAAAAGTTTGGCCCCTGCGACCTTGCTTCAATCTCCCTAGGGTTTTTGCAGATACGAAAGTTGACAAGTTCTGTATATCTTGCTTGCTTTTGCAATACAGATAAGAAACCGTCAACTTGCAGATCTGTAAGTCATGCAGATGTTTTCTGACCAAATGGTCCATTGAGCAGACGTTTTCATGTGAGGTTGGAAGCAGAGACCCATTTCCTTCCTAAACGTAAATGAAGTATGGAAAAAAATGCCCATGCCCATCCAGCTATCCACCCATAAAATGTAACTTGACGTCTTGGTCACATTTATGGGTATGGCATCAGGAAGCCGCATGCAATACTGACCATGCTGACAGTGCATGGTCAATACTAATGGAAATGCTTTCGCTCCAACAGAAAAAATATGACTTATTCTGCTTCTGTCCTCTTGTCATATTGCCAGCCATCTGTCTTAGGGATATTGATGGTGATACCAAGATTCAATTAAATTTTGTAATTTCTAATCCTCTCCTATCTCCCTCATAGACCACAAAATTAGAGCTACACCCTTTCATACGCAGCGTGAAACAGCTTCAGACATATTTAATAAATTCGCTGCCAGTGTGTTCTAGATGAGTTTCACCAGCAACCATCTTCCCAAAATTTGGTTATTCTCTTTCAGAGAGACAGATGATTGGTTCTTCAGGAAATCACCATGACGGTGACCTAATTTTGACAACAAGATGGCTGCTAGGGAAACTCATCTATAGCTACTCAAAAATAACAACATATCAATGGCCTCGCAAATTATCTGAAGCCCTGGGCCCACTCTCCTGAGTTGCTCCCTAACTCCAGCATGCTTTGTCAAGTGAGTTTCTACATGATCCTAGACTACAGTAGACCTCCATCAACCATGACTAATATTTGGAAAAGCTTAATGTCAAACGTGACGACATCAGCTGCAGCCAAATATTTAGCGAAGTAATGAATATGGAGACCAAGCTTTGAGCGGAAACCATCATTTCGAAGAAAACTGCTCTCGTCGAGATGACCACAATTCATCCTGAGTTTATCAGGATGAACACCAATCAAAACCCACAAGTGCAGATCGTAATAAAGCTTGATGTCCACAGCGTGATCATGCAGTCATGTTGCTCATGATGCATGCGAAAGATGCGAAATGGGCTATCTATAGCTGTATGATGTTTCACTGACATTTCTACACGTAGTTGGTCAAGTCTGGCGAAAAACCAATCAGCTAGTTTTTCCTTGCTTAAACATTTAACCACAGGGAAAAATAAAGCTAATTGTTATTTCAACATTGTCGCTTCAACTTAATACTTTAGAATATCAGTCACAAATCTACAGCATGCACTCCCCTGTACTGGTAGCTCAGCAAAAGCTATTCAAAAGAATCGGGAGGTTGAGATCAGCGACTTATCACGGATCCTTATACGTATACGGATCGAAATGTACACAAAATTTGTCCTCGTTGTACAGAATTCTATCCATATACATACATGTATAAGGATCCGTGATAAGTCGCTGATCTCAACCTCCCTATTAACTGGATTCGAAGTTCCATAGCACAATTCCTTTTGATACTGAATTGACGAGAGTGAGTAGCTGTCAGCCATACATGTATATTCAGGCAGAAGTAAGGAACAAGAAAAGTATATTTCCAAGCATATGGCCAAACTTCTGATTCTTCATGGTGAAAGAGAGAACATCAAGAAGGAGGTATTGAAATGAGACTCTGTCTTGTACAAGTAAGTTGGCTCGAATAAAGAAGCTGGTAGTCAAAACTACATTTATTTCGAGTTCCCAATTTTACAACAAGAGAAAATCTGCATCAGTCTTTGCCTGACGTCTCTCCTGTACTTCTTACCCCCACCAATACAGTAGAGGTAAAAATTGATGCCATAATTCAATTCCCAGGTTTGGGACATGATAAAGTGTTGACAATAGTAACGTAAGAACCAATATTCTTTATTAAGATCATAGTGAACTGAAATCTCATCGACTCCTATCAGCATGTCATAGCATCTATAAGGAATTGACGTCAAGACGTAAGCCACACTGACCAAAATCAACATCCTCGTCAAGTATTTAGTCTCCTTTCCTCTTGTTTTCTGTCGCTCTTTGTTTATGCCTATTTTGTCCTGTTTCTTTGATGCTGCATGCAATGTAACGATGATCCACAAATTGCAGAAAACGATAATGCAAAAAGGAAGGATCGTTCCTAGAGCCAATTGTGAGGAATTCGCTAGTGCTTCTATCTGTACATCACCAACATCCATGCGCATTATGCTGAAATCTGAAAAGTAATGGTTGGGTTTACATGTGATAATTTGCTGTGTGCATGATGTACAGCCTTTGCAGGTTGGCACACAGCTGCTGAAGTCTCGATCTTGTCATTAAATCAATCTAGTAATTTATTGTCGCCTGGTGTTCGTTCGTGCAATTTGCCACCAACAGAGCAGAATACTGCTAGCAAATAACCTGCAGGCTATTACCCAGAAAGGCAAGTTTACATCACGGCTTTTCACATGACAAGAAAGAATGGTAAGACATGGCGCACCCCAGAATAAAGTTCTCGTCAGGGTCTACGCAAGTCTGCAGTTGGTGTCTTAGTGCCAGAAGACACTTGTTGGAGAATCCTGCACACGAAACCTCTGTCAATGATGGGGAAGAGCTTTGCTACATATAGGAACTGGGTGCTGTTATTTCCTCATAAATACAATCTTTGAAACATTCTTACCTGTGCCTTCCTTTTTAACAAATCTATAGGTGAAGAATATGTACAAGCTGAGGCCACATATAACAACGGATGACACGCTCATCGCCACGCGGGCGCGGTATGGTGTGCAAAGTCTTGGAGCAGCCATTGGGAACCTCACAACGATCAGTCTATCTATAGTCATTTCAGCCAGGATAAATCCAGATAAGACTCCGAAACCATACCCATGATACCAAACCCACCTAGAAATGTGCAGAATGGTCAGAATCAAGTCTCAAAGTCTCTCATCTAATCATATCTAAATCAATTTAACCACTGTTTTTTGCTCGAGTTATGAAAATCATGATGGAGACGTGCTGGCCATACAACAATCCCATGACGATATTCACAATGCCTCTAAAGACTTGAAGAAGTGCAGGCCGACTTCAACATGCACTAGCCATCAGGGGGTTGAAGATGGAAGCCTGTATACCAACGATTCTTCAAGTCCTATGGAAGCTTTGTGGAAATTTAGGTTCCCTGGATCTCCATCTTCACTGAGTTCAGGTAAAGACTCGGCTTCTCCTCCCTTGGCTTGACCTTCACGCAAGCAAACCACATTCCGTGTTCAACGGATTTCGCCGGTCCGAAAAATAGCAACCAATCACGGCAAAGCTTGCACCGACCCACGTGCATGACGTGTTCTTGGTAATGACGTTGACCAATCAAAATTTGATGAAATAACATCACTGATATTTTTTCTTCCATGAACGATGAAGAAACGGGCTTCTGATTGGGCGCACGAGAAAATCCCAAAGCGTTCAACACGGAATCTGGCTGCTTGCTGCAGAGTGTAGGAAGAGGTTAGCCAATTTCTACACGATGCATTATGCAGAATGTAGATCGCCATGAAACAGCTGTATTTTTCACACAGTATACTTAATGCTGCACTGTAGGACTACAGTCCAGGTTCATTCATCCGAAGGTCCACTGATGCAGAGGTTTATAGACGGAGAGGCTACAGGGTTCATCAGTCCAAAGGTTCATTGGTCCAAACCTCCTTCTATCAACATTACGCCATGAACCACCGAACCTCCTGGCCACTGAACCTAAAGCCCTTACCAGGGGCGGATCCAGGATTTTGGAATGGGGGGGGGGCCGGGCATCGTCAGCCGCAGGCCGATGGAATCGCAAGGCGAGCGCCAAATGCGCGAAGCCACAACGGGGGTTGGGGACCTCCCCCAGAAAATTTTGAATTCTAGATGCGCTTAGATACGATTTCCAAGCATCTGGGGGCATGATTTCCTCATGTATTTGCTCATTTTTTTCGGAGTTATTGACCCATTTTTTGTTGGTCTTCTAAAAATACGGGGGGCCACGGCCCCCTCGGCCCCCCTCTGGATCCGCGCCTGTTTACTTATGAACATGTTTACAAACATACATGTTCGTCTATTGGTCTAGCGAGTCTTTAGGCTGAAGCTTCAGAATCATAAATCTTACGAACTAACAGGCCGTCTATTGCTCTAATTGGCCAAGCTGCTGCTGACCGCACGCTGAGATACTGCATTATACCAAGGAAAGGGACAGCCCAATCAGCTGCCACAACTCACTGTAGGCCTACACGTTTTGACCAGTTCACCTTTTGGAGCTATCAAGTCTGTTGGAACCACAATAGCATTCAAGCTGCAGAAGGTTGAGTGGTCAGCACGTCCATACTCACTGTAGGGCGACTTCAGTTGACATCTCAGGTGGAAAATAGAAAAAGAAAAGCATTCCTGCGACATAGGCAGTCAGAGGCATCGAATCAGTCATTGCTAGCCCAATCATGTAGTTACAGGTGGAAATTTTTTTGTTGTCCTGCTGGAGGTTGATAAGGATGGAAAGGAAATTTCCTACATATCCGAAGAGTATTAGCGGTATCCAAGAATATCTTGTCACAATGAGATACACGACGCGTAAGATGAGGATGGTCAAGTCTGCTGCTGGTTCTACACCATCAGAGGTACCGGTAACATCAAAAGTGGCATTCATCGCCAGTTGCAACATCATGTTCCTTCTTCCACTCTTCCTGATGCATAAAATGGTTCAGAGTTGGCTACAGCCTGTAGCCAGAGAACCCTTCTTGAAAAGTCAGGTTATGGAATCATGGAGATAATGCCAGTTACTATTCTACAACCCTCTTTTATAGCACTGTTAATACTGCTGAAGAATAACATCGGGAATGGTCACATAGCCTACAGCAATGACTGAATGCATATCCAGTTCCCCATCAGATCTTTTTTCAATGGAATCAAGGACAATTACGATGCAGGACATCAGATCTTTTAATGAAACTACATGTATAATATGTGAGCAACGAACATACATTTAACTTTTTTCTAAATCAGGATTATTTACCACCAAGCTTTTCACCTCACGGCAATGCTGCAGGTACTTTTTGTCATTGATGATGAGTGGTTACCTCCACAGGGGCATGCACACAGTTCAACTGCAAAGGCACACCACCTTCTTATCATCAAAAGGTACCATTAATTCAGCATTCCAAAGAAAGACAGGGTTGTTCCCTGCACAATTTTTTTATGGCTCTTGTCCTTCTCTTGTCCACCTCTCACCCATTCCTTCCTGGGTTGCATGACCTGGGTGGTATATGCGATTGTGGGTGCACGAAAGGCTGCCCAAGGAACCTCAGAGATGAAACTGGAACAATGGACAAGGTTCCAAATTCCCAGAACAATTTGTAAGTGAGAATATTGAATCAACTGGAGAAATAAGCAACAAGAGTATAGTTTATTTTTTAAAGCATAATGCTGAGTTTCTTTATATTCTTGATGATGAAAGGGAAGACAAGACCACAAGAAGGTCTTGAAATAGAGACCAATGGTTCCAAATTATTGCCCAGTGGCCTACAACAAAGCACCAGGGGAAAATAAAGAAACTGTTACTGTCAACACTACTTTGTGGTCGTCTTTCCCAGTTTACAACAAGAGAAAACCTGCTTCAGTCCTTGCCTGACGTCTCTCCTGTACTTCTTACCTCCACCAATACAGTACAGAGGTAAAAATTGATGCCAAAATTCATCTCCCAGATTTGCACCATAATAAAATGTTGACAGCGGTAACGTAAAATCCAATACTCGTCATTGAAATCATAGTGAACTGCAATCTCCTTCACTCCTATTAATATTTCAAAACATCTATAAGGAATTGACGTCAAGACGTAAGCCACACTGACCAAAATCAACATCCTCGTCAAGTATTTAGTCTCCTTCTCTCTTGTTTTCTGTCTCTCTTTGTTTATGCCTATTTTCTCCTGTTTCTTAGACGCTGCATGCAACGTAACGATGATCCACACATTGCAGAAAACAATAATGCAAAAAGGAAAAACCGTTCCTATGACCAACTGTGCTGAGTTCCCGAATGCTTCTAACTGTGCATTGCCAACTGACATGCGCAATAAGTCTGAAAAGTAATGGTTTGGGTTTACATGTGATGACTGCTCCATTACAAGGGTGTCCATGGGATGCATTAAGTGCATTGCAGATCTGCAATCACGGATGGGCAAATAAAACTACAACAATGCTTCTTTTTTATTCCCAGGAGGGACACTTTCCACTGTCTTTCTATGGTCTGATAGCACTTCACATGATTACCCCACTCTCTCCAAAAACATTCCTGAGGACAGGGACGGATCCACGATTTCAGAAAAGAGGGGGCGCACTGTGCTAGAAACATTGAAATCTGCAGTGAATGATTTGCTCCAACAGAATTTCACCGTCAATTTTACAGATTTTTTGACCGAAACGGAGGCGCGCACCAGGTATGCCCCCCCCCCCAGTTCCGCACCTGAAGGAACTCCAGGAGCAGCTCATTCAGTTCTCGATCCTTTCAGACCTGTTGAGAATACGAAGTGGTGACTTGGCCGGGAATCTAAACCCATGACTGATCGGTCTTGAATCCGATGCTCGACCTCTACTGCACCACAGCGCTCTCCAAATATTGCGGACACCATTCAACTGTCATTTCTCTTACTTAAAAACTTTGAAACATGCTTACCTGTGCTATTCCCTTCAACAGTTTTATACGTAAAGAATACATACAAGCTGAGGCCACATATAACAATGGTTGACAAGCTCATTGCCACACGGGCACGGTGCGGTGTGCAAAGTCTTGGAGCAGCCATTGGGAACCTTACAACGATCAGCCTATCTATAGTCATTTCAGCCAGGATAAATCCAGATAAGACTCCAAAAGCGTAATTCATATACCAGATCAGCCTAAAAATGTGTAAAATAGTCAATAATCAATGTCTCTTTGAATCAACTTCACCTGTCTTTATTATACACGGGATCTGAACCGAGTTTTATGTACGTATGCACAGAGTCTTGTCTACATCATTCTCTGCTGGTGGAGCCCACCACTACACATGCGGGATGACTCAACAAGTTGTTCGTGATTTGAGGCAGTTGGTCTACCGAGGCGTTTTTCACCAACAGATCCATAAATCTTTGATGACACCCCTGTAGGCCTGAGCCTCGAGATCACTTCACACCCTGAACCCTGACCAACATATATTGGCATTAAGGCTGCAGGGAGTTGAGTGGTCAGCAAGTTCATACTCACTGTAGGGTGAATTCAGTTGCCGTCTCAAATGGTAGATAGAAAAAGAAAAACGAAGCAAAGAAGTAAGCAATAAGAGGCATCGAATCAGTCATTGCAAGCCCAATCATGTAGTTACATGTTGAAATCTTTTTGTTATCTTGCTGAAGGTTGATGAGGATGGAAAGGACATTTCCTACGAGTCCAACAAATATTATTGGAATCCATGAATATTTTCCTAAAATGAGATACAAGAGACGTAAGACAAGGATGGTAGCGTCGACAGACGGTTCTACACCATCTGAGGTGGCATTTCTCACCAGATGCAATGTCATTTTCCTTTTGCCACCTTTTTCCAAAACGATTCACACTTGGCTATAGGAGAGAATCTTTCCAGAACGCCAGGATGAATGTGGAGTCAAGTTACCATTCTGGAACCTCTAATGCAACATTGATGACACTACTCCTCCTCTTCACCCCGGTATGAATATCACCAGGAACAGTTAGCATATCAACAATTAATGAATATGTCACTGATTCTCAATCTGATGCTTTCCTTTTTTAGAATCAGGACAATTTTGGAACAAGAAATCTGATCACTTTCTGAGAATAGAATGCATGCAACAAGCATAATATTTTCTAAATTCAGATCATAACAAACTGACCAAACAACATGAACAATACCAATATGGTAACAGCAGGAAGGTGGATTGCCTGTTGTACAAGGTAACAGAACAAATGCTGGGTATGACCAGACAATATAGTAGGCCTAAAAGCAATATGAAGGTAGAGATATTCCCCATTGCGCAAGGTATTAATCAAAACAAACACAGAATATGACCAAACAATGGTATTACTAGCAACAGGGGTGAGATATTCCCCATTGTACAAGGTATTACAGAACAAACACAGAATATGACCAAACAATGGTATTACTAGCAACACGGGTGAGATATTGCCCATTGTACAAGGTAACAGAACAAACATTGACAGTGACGGTAACAGCAACAAGGTGGAGATATTGCCCATGTACAAGGTAACAGAACAAGCACAGAATATGACCAAACAAATAGCAACAAGGTGGTGATATTGCCGATAACATTGCAAGGTAACAGAACAAACACTGACTACGACGATAACGGCAACAAGGTGGAGATATTGCCCATTGCACAATGTAACAGAACATAAGTAGAGAATATGACCAAACAATGGTAATAGCAACAGGGTGGTACTGCCCACTGTACCAGAAGCATGGAATATGATGGTAACAGCAACAAGGTGGAGATATTGCCCATAACATTGCAAGGTAACAGGTCAAACACAAAATATGACCAAACAACATAGCAATAGCAACAATGTGGAGACATCCACCACGTATACAGATTAGGTACCAGGACAGAGTATATTCTGATTTTCTCAGAAAACTTTCATGAGTTGGTCGCGCGCATGCCCAAAAGCAAATTTCACATGGTAATGATGTGGCTTATGATGGCATGTTGTTTGGAAGAAGTGAACATCACTACACATGAATTTGTACATAGCACTACCCAAAACCAAATGTCGACTTCAGGCGGATTAAGAGCATGCAATTCATTGAATAGACAGCCAATTCTAATGTGATCCAACACGCAACTTCTTCATCCAAGTTTTTTTCTGCAGGGCATGTTTTCCCATGTGACACTTGGGAATGCAGCGGGATGTACCTCCCTTTTCAGGCACCTTTCCAGGAGGACACCTCTCTACTGAGGACACCAAAGTTCAATACCATTGGTTATTACCATTCATTTTGACCTGTATGTACAACCAGGACAGCATCTCTCAGGGTATCCGGAGGAGAAAGGCTCCATTTAAGTCTAAAATTGGTGACCCGACTTAATTTTGCTCTTCGGGTCTATACGCACGTCCCTTGTAAATCATATAAATGAACTTTTTTCAAACTCTAATTGACACCAGCACAGATAAACATCTAAAAGTTCAAAGATTGTCACCCCCGATATGATCATACAACTTCTTATTTCGTTTCTATGGTTTCCCGCCATAGTTTGTCAACACTACGTATGACATGACGCACGTCGAATATCAACCCCATAGGCAACAAACAGTGCACAAGTCCCATTTATCATCAGGCCTATGGCCGGTATGGATAAAATAGGGTCTCCATGGTTACCAGATCGTAATACGACAAACAATGGATGAGGGATGAAGAATGATACGGTGTCACGTTCCTGATCAAACATTTTGATGAAGGGAAAGTCTTGCGCTGATTAATCGGAATTAATTTCGATTCCAGGGTAAAAGTATAAGATGTTACGGTAGATGAGAATAGAAAGTTGTTGATTTTAAAAACATTGCAAGCATTCGGTCGGTGTTATAGACAATGCTCAAATTCGCAGATCTGCGCACTTCCGCCGAAATCTCAACCAGAACCTCGATCTGAAACCGGCTGACGTGACACCATGGTTAGCAAAGTCAAGTCTGACACAACGTCTTTGACGTCACTGTTGTGGGGTTGTCTGTGCTACGTCATTCAGTTTCAGACCGAGGTTGTGGTTGAGATTTGGGTGGAAGTGCGCAGATCTTTGTCGTTTACGTCAATTTGAGAACGGCCTATCATGGCCTCAAATCACACTCATCCAAAAGCCAACATAAACAAGTGTGATCACCAACCAGCAACTCTGACCCCCCCCCCTATTGAGTATGTTTATTTTGAGTATGTCCATTTCCTGATGATGAAGCCACCCAAACAAACAAACAAGAAACACCAGACCTCTCACCAAAATCAATTGTCTCATTGGAGGTCTTGGTCCATTACTTGATGATGATGATGATCTTACCCCCAAAACACTGGTTACCCACGAATTGCCCACAGCCCTCTTGTCAGGATCATAGGTCATATTGGTCCATTATTTGCTGCTGATGGTGACTTTAGCCCCCAAACACTGGCTACCCAAGACTGCCCACAGGCCTCTCAGTGAGACCACAGTCACAATGGTCCATTATTTGCTGATGATGTGGTTTTAGTCACCAGAATGCCAGACACCAGAGAGTGCATAGACAGCTCAGCAAGATTACAAGTCACATTTGTCCATTATTTGCTGATGATGGTGATGTTACCCCCAAAACACTGAATACCCATGAAAGTCCATACTCGTATGCCTCTTAACCAAGATCATCGACTAAGCTTTATATACGAAACTCCCATTGTGGCTGATTGCTGAGAAGTGATACGACAAGCTACTTCGGCTACATCCACCATCTCACCACTTGAACAAAGATGATAACAATACCCTGCAGCCTTTGTGGACCAAGTGGTAATAAACGAGAGATTTTTCCTCATCTCTAGGGAGAGTGTCCCCATTTGTACTGGATGAGGCCAGAGGGCTCCATTCTGTGTCACAAATCAACTGCCATTAGTATGGCGATGACCGTGCCCATTGATAAGAAGTCCGGTCGCCGACAATCTCCTCGTCGTCCCCCGTACTTATCTATGATTACCTCTCCATCATTTGGTTTACTTTGATTACTTCCCTGACGATCTAATCTTACCCATAATTCATAGCAGCTGTGCCCAGCAGACGAATGATACAAATGGGTACCAGTCATATATGTGTGGTGGTAGATTACATGCACGGATCAAGAAGACCACGCTTGACTTTTTTGACACATAAGATTTTTTATCACAGATGAGTTTTGCTAGCGGCCATCTTGCCAAAATTAGGTCATCGCCATGGCAATTTCCCTCACTGTGAAATGGAACAACCAATCATCTGTCACTCTGGAAAAGCATTCCCATGGTGATGACCTAATTTTGGCAAGATGGCTGCCAGCGAAACTGACCTTAATTCATACATGTACCTAGGATAACTACTCTTTCGGCACCCTAAGTGAAGCACATCATCATCCTTTGAGAGATATGAAAAAGACGACACATTGTTTGGCTATTTGAATACAGAAATTTTTCTCAGGCATGTTAGAAGTCATTGCATCTTGCCCAACCAAGGCTTCCTGTCACTCCTACTATGAACTCGCTCCATCCACCCTTGCCGACCACCGTAACATTTATCGCTCGCATTTGCCGCCCATGAGCGTGGCGGCTGAAGCAGCCAAACGTTACTGAAAGCGCGGTTTATGACGAAGATAGGAACATTGTGAGGTTTGCATCGATGAAAATCTCAAAATGAAGAATAATCTAATACGTTAATGCATGTTTTATTCACAAAACATTGGATTACACGCATTTATCATTGACAGTGGTNAGTTACAACATAATGATATGGCCAAAGGGATCCAACTAAAACATGAAGAGAAGGACTGCAAAGATGCTTGTAGTTTTTTTTTGTTTTTTTTAACTTTGTTAACCCATTAGGCGCCATATAGCCCAAACCCGCCCAAGCCTGCATAATCCCATATAGCCCAAACCCGCCCGTGTGATTTCCGGCCGTCACAGAGGCAACCAACAAAAAAAAATAAAAATCTAACCTCGGCTCCAGTTGTATCATGTACATGTAGCCAGTGTTATAAGCTACAAAATAAACATCACTTGTTCACTTTATCTTCAACTTTTTCTTTTTGTCATTTGAGCAAAAACCAAGATATGGTAAAAAAAGTGAAAAGCACTGGGAAAAAAGCTGACCTAATTTATACATGTCTGGCGCCTAATGGGTTAACAAAGTAGAAACAGGTGCGATAATGCCAGTTACATTAGGTTAACAATGTGTCAAAACAGTCTTGTGCCAAAAACCAACAAACAGCAAATGGATTGTAATACATGGTGCATAGACATTTTGTATATTGCCTAAATAATCCATTATGCTGAGCTCGTTTCTCAGCTGAAATAAGCAATACTAGCAACAGCTACTCGCAGAAAATTTATGGCGCTCATAACGTACGGCAAAAAATCTCCATGTTCACCCCATTTAAACACCACATGCACAGTACCCATTAACACAATTACCAGTTTCTTAAACCAATTCTTATCTTGCGAAGCAGAAACATTGAAAAACAGCCGATTGGTCCAGAGGGCCTTCATAAACATCCTTTCAGTCATCACGGCTCTCGCCGGGCTGCAAATCACCGTCGTTGCTACGACTAAGGATTGCTGTCCACGGTAAATTCGAGTGAGGTAATGAATATTTCATTATAAATCTTTGGTTTTCACTTGGAGAAAAGTACTCGGAGAGGTAACATCACCTATAGAGCTTGTGCAGTGGCTCATTGTGACTTTTGACGATGGTCCACCATACTGACGTCGATGACGAAGTGTGCCACATGTACCGGTAGATCACATCATGGTTGAAGTCACACACACTCCATGTGTGCCGACGACAAAGTGCACCACATGGGTCGACGACGTCATTTGACTTTAATCTGACCGTCAAGATGGCAGATTTTTCTCTGATGACGTCATCTGCACAAGCTCTCTGTGCGCAGGTTGAATATGCACTACAGTGATACCGCTCCATTAGGCTGATTTTAAATCGGATGACATGCGACACCAACACGCAGGCGAACAATGGCTTCACAAAGGATTCATCCCCATGAAACCTTTGTTCGCCTGCGTGTTCGTGTCGCGTATCATCCGATGTAAAATCAGCCTTAAGGACACCTTTGAGACTGTCCTTCACCGACTAGTGTCCTGAATCTAGAGGTCAAAATGAATAGAAATGACCAATTCGGCACTGAGCTTCGACGACCTCAATTCAGAGGTTTCCTCCTTGCAGAGGTTCCACTGAGGGCGATTCCACTGAGTTTTTGTACGAATGTTGTAGAACCTGTTACCGTGTCAATTGGTTTAAATCACGAGCTCAGAACGACTTCAAACTACCTTCGTCTTCAGTCCCTACATGTCTTGACCAAGTAATGAGGATGGTTTATAGGAAGCTATTGAGCTCAAAGCAGGAAGAAACAACCATTACTACTGATTAATACAAGACCTTCCATACTGTGGCATTGCCATTGGAAGTTTTGATACGCCTTATCATAGTGGGAGTTCCAACGAAGATTTCTGTAATTACCTCAGCTATTTCCTCCAAACCGTCTCATGAATATCAAAAGGTGTTGTCCGGTCACAATACGGCTGTGATATCAAGGCTGGGGGGGGGGGGGGGGGGGGNGGGGGGGGCTAGTAGAGTAATAATAGGAACAAGTCAAGGTGGAGATATTGCGGTAAGAGGACAAACACAGAATATGACCTGACAACCTAAAATAGAAAAAGGCGGAAATATTCCCCATAGGCAAGGTCACCAAACAAACACAGAATATGACCAAATAATGAGAGTAATAGCAACAAGGTGGAGATATTGCCCATCGTACAAGGTAACAGAACAAACACAGAATATGACTTTCATAGTAATAGCAACAAGGTGGAGATATTGCCCATAGGCAAGGTAACAGAACAAACGCAGAATATGACCTAACAACCCAGTAATAGCAACAAGAGATATTGCCCATTGTACAAGGTAACAGGACAAACACAAAATATGACCTAATAAACATAATAATAGCAACAAGGTGGAAATATTGCCCGAATTAAAGGAGAGGTAACAGAACAAACACAGAATAATGACCTAACGACCCAGTAATAGCAACAAGGTGGAGATATTGCCCATAGGCAAGGTAACAGAACAAGAATGGAATATGTGCAAACAACATGGTAATAGCAACAAGGTGGAGTGAACGGGTTCAAAGCTTTAGAGCAGCTTGGGCAAGGAGTGTGCATGAAGTTGAGGGTCTGTTTTGCATTTAATCAGACAGACACTCTTCGACAGGTTGTCTGAAGAATCCTCGTCACAAAAAACACCAATTTCAGTGACACACAGGTTGAAAAAGGTCTATTTTTTACGTCAGTGTTTACCCTTTGCACAGCTGGATTCCAATTTGTGGCTGAGGGTATGTTGTTAGACGAACGACTCCTGCTGATCAACACACAGACTGTTTCTTGATACTGATAGGCGAGGAATTACGCCCAAATAACACATCCCTAATCATTACTCCTGTGGTATCACGCGCCTTTCTGTTCGCTAAATGGCTATTGATTATTTTGTTGATCAAGGTACACCTAGCCCCGTGGGGATATAATGAGAGACCCCCGAAGATCAAACAACCAATCATCTGCAATTAGTGCCAATCTGATTAGAGAAGATTTGGAGATTGATGCAAAAGTGAAGAGTAAATCTTAGAGTAGAGTGATAAATTTCTTGCCTTTAATTAGATGACATTTTCCTTTTTTCTCACAAAATATAGTTTAGAGACTAATGCCTATTCCACACAGTCACAATTTTGATCAAATTTTGCTGAATACACGTATACCAATTCAGCGCCTACAACTTTCATACACTCATCTCTGTGCAATCCCTTATTCGGCATATTCAGAAACTTCTAACAAAATTATGGCTGTATGGAATGGGCATTGTACGTAAGTATCATAAACAAGTGGTTCAACTTCTCTACTATTTCTGCATGGCACTCTTCATGCATTGTGCACCTCTGTATGTACAACGCATGTACAACACTCAGGTTTTGTTCGAGCTTAGAGCTGATCAATCTTCTTACCACAGCAACATGATAAATACTTGCTCAGATCATAAAATCATGCTTTACTTGTGGTGTTTTTTGCTTTGTACTCTGCCGTTTGTACACAGGCAACTACACTCATTCGCCTGAAGATTTCTCAAAAACAGGAGTGTCCCCCTTGGACCAGCACATCAACAACTGTTACTGGAAGTTTAAATATACTGTATGAACACTCTACATCCTTTCCAATCTGGGTTCAGAAAAGCAAACGATTGTCACTTATCAGTCGTCGCGCAGAAGGTCACCATAGACTCCGAATGAAAAGCATCCTCTTTTCAGCTCAATAAGCCTCCCTTTGTCCAAGAGCACTCCAGATCAGAGAAGCTGATTCTATACCGGAGTCCCTGATTCTATATCGGAGTCCAGGCTGACTTGAAGTTAAGTCAACATCTACGTGAACAGACTCGTGCTTAAGTCAATATGCTGACCATTTGGCAGTCGATTGCATGTGAGTGCTGAAACGATCACCTTGATGAAAACGTCGCCATTCATTAATGCAAAAACATAATCTATAGGCGAACATTCACCGTGGGGAACTGGCGATTATCGCTATTTCCTGAGTTGCACGTAATGGAAGGTCAAGGTCGTTGAAGAAAGGATGGATGCTGTTGCTGCAATTATTAGTAACGCGTAATCTGAGACGTCCATACGGTGACCCATACAGATACAAGGTGCTTTTTTCGTTCGTTGGGCAAGATAATTACGACCCTGTCTTCAGTAACTAGATGGGAACAGCTTCAAAGAAAATCAATTGGTAACCTGAAATGAGTTTTGTGATTAGAATCCTCGGGTTGGCCTATCAGCACCATGCCTGTCATCATGAGAATCTCAGGTCATTTACGGTCGTATCCTCGTAGTTGTGAAAGGAGCGAGCGCGAAGCCCTGGGATTCTCAGGATGCATGCCTGTGCTGTGAGTGTGGTACCTGAATTACAGGCACTGGGTGAATCCGTCTACCGTACTTTTCATCCAAAGGCAATCTTGAGCGATGACGTCGGTAAAACAAGAGGCCCAAGGGCCTGGCGCTCAGCTGACAGTTGACTTCAGTTGTAGTTGTAGGTGTAGTGAAGCATGCTGAAGGAGAGGTGGAACTGTAAACTGGGTCCAAGGAAGACACCTTGGCTCAACTGGTCTTTAAGCAGGTCAAGGAAGTAGATCACTTCAAATTACACTTCATTACCTTCAGTTTGATACCAAACATGACTACCTTGGCGCAACTGGTCTTTAAGTAGGTCAGTAGGTCACGGAAGTAGGTCAGTTCAAACCAACACTTCATTA
>NMRB01000279.1:292803-319188 GCA_002633025.1 Notospermus geniculatus
ACAAGGTGGAGATATTGCTCATAGGCAAGGTAAGAGAACAAGAATGGAATATGTGCAAACAACATGGTAATAGCAACAAGGTGGAGTGCACGGGTTCAAAGCTTTAGAGCAGCTTGGGCAAGGAGTGTGCGTGAAGTTGAGGGTCTGTTTTGCATTTAATCAGACAGACACTCTTCGACAGGTTGTCTGAAGAATCTTCGTCATGGAAAATACCAATTTCACTGACACACAGGTTGAAAAAGGTCTATTTTTTATGTCAGTGTTACCCTCAGCTGGATTCCAATTTGTGGCTGAGGGTATGTTGTTAGACGAACGACTCCTGCTGATCAACACACAGACTGTTTCTTGATACGGATAGGCAAGGAATTACGCCCAAATAACACATCCCTAATCATTACTCCTGTGGTATCACACACCTTTCTGTTCGCTAAATGGCTATTGATTATTTTGTTGATCAAGGTACACCTAGCCCCGTGGGGATATAATGAGAGACCCCCGAAGATCAAACAACCAATCATCTGCAATTAGTGCTGATCTGATTAGAGAAGATTTGGAGATTGATGCAAAAGTGAAGAGTAAATCTTAGAGTAGAGTGATAAATTTCTTGCCTTTAATTAGATGACATTTTCCTTTTTTCTCACAAAATATAGTTTAGAGACTAATGCCTATTCCACATGGTCACAATTTTGATGAAATTTTGCTGAATACACGTATACCAATTCAGCGCCTACAACTTTCATACACTCATCTCTGTGCAATCCCTTATTCGGCATATTCAGAAACTTCTAACAAAATTATGGCTGTATGGAATGGGCATTGTACGTAAGTATCATAAACAAGTGGTTCAACTTCTCTACTATTTCTGCATGGCACTCTTCATGCATTGTGCACCTCTGTATGTACAACATATGTACAACACTCAGGTTTTGTTCGAGCTTAGAGCTGATCAATCTTCTTACTACAGCAACATGATAAATACTTGCTCAGATCATAAAATCATGGTTTACTTGTGGTGTTTTTTGCTTTTTACTCTGCAGTGTTCTTGCCAAGCCTTTTAAACAGGGCGGTACCTCGAGGTCTGTTCAAAATTCAGAGGTTATTTTACCACCCTGTTTAAATTTTAACACCCTGTTCGAAAATGTAACTTGCAATGCATTTTCTATTACACCACCTTGTTTGAATTTCACTCCCACCCTGTTTGAAAATCCAGGGCCTTCAATCAAGGAAAATGCAGCCATCCCACCCTGTTTGGAAAAACACCGCTCTGCCGTTTGTACACTGGCAACTACACTTCAACCACCTGAAGAGGGAGTGTCCCCCTTGGACCAGCACATCAGCCACTCTTACTGGAAGTTTAAATACACTGTGTACACTCTACATCCTTTCCGATCTGGGTTCAGAAAAGCGAACGATTACCAGTTATCAGTCGTCGCGCAGAAGGTCACCATAGACCCCGAATGAAAAGCATCCTCTTTTCAGCTCAATAAGCCTCCCTTTGTCCAAGAGCACTTCAGATCAGAGAAGCTGATTCTATCCGGAGTCCCTGATTCTATATCGGAGTCCAGGCTGACTTGAAGTTAAGTCAACATCTACGTGAACAGACTCGTGCTTAAGTCAATATGCTGACCATTTGGCAGTCGATTGCATGTGAGTGCTGAAACGATCACCTTGATGAAAACGTCGCCATTCATTAATGCAAAAAACATAATCTATAGGCGAACATTCACCGTGGGGAACTGGCGATTATCGCTATTTCCTGAGTTGCACGTAATGGAAGGTCAAGGTCGTTGAAGAAAGGAGGGATGCTGTTGCTGCAATTATTAGTAACGCGTAATCTGAGATGTCCATACGGTGACCCATACAGATACAAGGTGCTTTTTTCGTTCGTTGGGCAAGATAATTACGACCCTGTCTTCAGTAACTAGATGGGAACAGCTTCAAAGAAAATCAATTGGTAACCTGAAATGAGTTTTGTGATTAGAATCCCTGAATTAGCCTATCAGCACCCTGCCTGTGCTGTACCTGACAGGCACTGGGTGAATCCGTCAGTGGTACTTTTCACCCACATGCCATCTTGAGAAAACACATCGGTAAAAAACTAAGGAGGCGTTGCTAATGTCCATCAAACATGACTAGGTCGAATTGACAATGAGGGCCAAACGACAAATCATTGATAAGAAAAAAATATTATCCTGAAAGCTATGAATACCAACGACGTTTATTTGCCATCAACATAAATCTTGGCGTATTACTGAGAATGAATGACAAATCTCATCAACATCTCAGGAAATGGTAATCTCAACACTTGTTTTTAGCCCGAGGCTTGGATACCGTTCAATATATTATGCAGAATAGGACAGATTGTTGTCAAGTGCTCAGTGAGGCCTTCAGTCATGGCATTAAAAATTCAGTCATTGCTTTAGAAACTTTGCAGTTATCCCGATGACAAGGGCAATGTTGCAATGACTAGTCATCATGACCACCAACAACAGCAATCAAGTAATCATGACTGCCAAGAACAGCAACCAACGACTATTCACATGACTGCACCAACAGCAGCCAAGTATTCATGACTGCCACAACAGTGACCAAGTGATAATGACTGTCAACAACAGCAACCAAGTAATCATGACCACCAACAACAATGACCAAGTAATCATGACTGTCACCAACAGTAACCAAGTAATCATGACTACCAACAACAACAACAACAACAAACAAGTATTCATGACTGCCACAACAGTGACCAAGTAATCATGACTGTCACCAACAGCAACCAAGTAATCATGACTACCAACAACAACAACAACCAAGTACTCATGACTTTCAACAACAGCAACCAAGTAATCAAGACCACCACCACCACCAACTAAGTAACGATGGCCACGAACAAAAGAAAGACATTTATCATGGTTTCACCAACAGCAACCAAGTATTTATGACTGACAGCATCAAGTATTAACGAGCACCAATTACAGCAAGACAGTTACCACAAAAGCCAATAACATGCAATATCATATTCATGCCTTCAATAGCGGCAACCCGACCGCTACTTGAGGTAGCTACTGACTGCTTGACCAACACCATCCAAACTGTCGGTATCATTGCCATTCCGATCAAACGGATGGGAGATTGCTTTTACACATCACACTGATGACCATCTCATGACCGCAATCTGCAAGCAATAGGTTGCTACGCGGCGATTCAGAGCAGGGCAAAGATTCGTTGAGTGTCTTTGAAGTTGAAGGCATTGATTTTGATACCGTACTGCATGTAATGACAAAAACACGCTCCCTAGTTCACCTGAGTGTACATCGGTCAACATCGTCATGGGTTGTTGTTGCAATGTGATCTCCAGTATCAAAGAGCAACAGAACAGGAAATTGCAAGGCTGGAGAGGACAGTTTTTACAGAGAGTTCATGCAATATTGCTCAACATTTGCATTCTCGGTGAATTGATGTTTTTTGGGAAGATGAGCTCGATGGTTGATGAGGTTTCCAACAAGTTTGCCACCTGGGCAAACTCTGCCCAAAAATTAATGATAGACAGAAAGAGCTGCACAGCTGCTTTATCTTGAAGACAACAAGCCTTGCTGATGCTGAGGTGAATGTAAGGGCAAAATATACATGTATGTTGACGTTCATGAAGGCGAAAAAAGTTCAATAGTGTTACCATTCCCTACCCCCTATCAGCACTTGGGAAGCCAGCTTAAAGCAATCTGACTTAGCACTTCAGAATGGATAGCAATACCCTTTCGTGCAAATCTGATTCACACGAGAGCTCTATCGAGTTAAGAGCACTGAAAGTAAGAGTCACTCAAATACTCTTGTGTCATCAGCAGAAAACATGGCCATGGCTGTCATGCAAAGGCTAGGTTCGTGCAGCCACACTCTAAATTGCTATTCAAGCAGTCAGGTCTGGTCTGTTGATTCCGGATTTGTGATGAAGATAATGTAGTGTCCATGTGGTATGACTGTGTGGCATGTCCGCTGTAGGGTGATATTTCAGAGTCTGGCCTCAACCATGCCCAGCATTGGTTCCAGTGTTACGTCACTTCATATTAACAAAAATTGGCCTGTTGGTTCTGGAGTTGTGATGAGGTTAATGCAGTGTCATTGTGATCAAATTGTATGGTACAAACATGTCCACTGTAAGTTGATACTTCAGACTCTGGCCTCAGACATGCCAAGCATTGGTTCCTGTGGTGTATGACTTCATATTGCTTTCTCATTACATTTGATTTCAATGCGAATTTTGCAATAAAATACTGTATGTCTGTGCTGCCCCTATGCCAATCTAGCACCAGCAGTTTGGATTGTAAGCCAGACATGCTAACCACTCGGCCATGAAGGAAATGGTCCATGGCGTGCCATTTACCTGGGGGCAGTACAGATGACATTTTGGAAATCCGTGGATGATTTCTGTGGCTGCTACCGTGGAAGCCTGCTGGCCAATAAGATCCTGAACTGGATTTCTGGCAGAGAGTACTGGAAATTTCACAATAGAAACCAGACCAATTTAGTGACCAGTGCTTCACGTAAGACAGGCGCAATCACGCTCGCGCCACTGCACGCCCGCAAAATTGCGCCGAGTAGCTCGATTGACTACACTCCTTGGCATCCCTGAAGTTCGGGCGCGAGTGTGAACAGCTCTCCTTCACGAATGTGAACAGCTCTCCTCGAGCCTTTGCAGAGCTCAACTGATTGAACTCCTGCAGATTTCAAACGTGAAGCACTGTTAGTGGCAACCGTGGTCGCAAACCTGATTCTTGTAACATAATACTCTGCCACATAATCATGGGATGACCACTAGCCTAATGCACTCTCAATTAGGTTCAACAGATTGCAAATGAGCTGCACTTTTCAGAGCGGCTCATCAATGTAGATGTCACACGAGGCTGCGTAACATCAATTAGGCAGATTAGGGAGCAAGTTGTGGCCCGAGTGATTGATATTAAACAGTGAAGTGATCAATTAACAACTCTAAATTGATTAGCCAGATGTGTTCCATTATCTTGAGACCTTGATGAAACTGTAAATCCTACAAATTTGTGGACACAAATCGAATTGGTGTCATGTGGATGTCTAACCCGCTCTGGAGTTGCTTCTTGGGTGCGAGGAACCATGGCCTCATGTCTCCTGAGGTAGACCTCAAAGACACCTCTCCATGTGAAGGTTTTCTTGCACCAGTTACAGCCCATAATTCACTTTTGTTGATGAGCCTTGAGAACCGAGTGGTTATCATGTCCGGTCAGCAAGCGGCAGGTCCTGGGTTCGAATCCAGCCCGGGCCATATGGGATTTCATTCCAGCTCTTCACGTCCGTCACATAGGACAGTAAGCCGTTGTGCCTTGTACCGGTACCTTACCTTTGCAAGGGCAAGTAAAAGACCCCATCCAAGTGCAGAACATGAGTAACTTGAGATGGCCTCTTCCATACTTACCAGGGACAATAACCATACATGTATGTGGCTTCGGCCCTGATGGAAAATCAAATACAAAACTTCAAAGATACTCTCCATGTGAAGTTCTTCTTGCACCAGTTAGCTCATACATGTAATTCACCATTGCTGATTTCCTTGACACAAGCAACTGCTGCAGACTCCCATTGAAAGCCAACATGTGTGAGAAAACTCTTATGCAGACTGGAGGGGGCAGAGCAAGAAATGAACTCCTCTACACCATGGGGTAGAGTCCTGGTTTACGTGAGAGGATTGCAATCCTGTGACCCCCAGGACCAACCAGACAAGGTAGGGAGTGCCACAATTTCATCAACAAAGCCCTCAAAAGTTCTGCATAAAGAGACCAACTCAGGACTAACATGGCGGGGAGTGCCTCGAATTAACGTACTCAAAAAGTTTACAAAAGGAGACCAACAGCATAACAGAGAGAAAAACTTAAACAATACCAACATAGATGATAAAAGGAATACTTAGGAGCCGTGCGTAAGAACGTGTAGAGGTTCTCTGAGAATAAGTCATGTGCCTCTGAAGTATCAACTAACATTGCGTCAATGGCACATGATCCGAGTTAATGGATCAAAGAGAATCAATGTTGGTGTCGCGAGTTGCATGGAATAGATAATAGAACTCCTCGACCCATGAATACTTCATAGGAAGGATGAATTCTGTTAACAACTTTGAAATTCTGGCAACGACTTGATCATCTTTCATCATGGTCCCGTTTGCAAATAGCAAGAGGAAAAATTCAGACAGCAGCACTTTGGGGTACCGGTACTTGTTTATTTTTAGAGTACGTTCCAGTACAAATTACCAAATAGGGCCTACTGCCTGCTTAGACTAAGACAGCCATGACAGCCAAAAGCTTTACCAGCATCCGTGATTTGGTTCCATTCAAAGCTTTACCAGTATACATGATTTGGTTCTAAAACAATATTCAAAGCTTTACCGGTATGCATGATTTGGTTCCAAAACAATATTCAAAGCTTTACCAGTATGCATGATTTGCTTAAACTATATTCAAAGCTTTACCAGTATATGCATGATTTGGTTCTAAAACAATATTCAAAGCTTTACCAGTATGCATGATTTGGTTCGAAAACAATATTCAAAGCTTTACCAGTATGCCTGATTTGGTTCTAAAACAATATACTTGTGATTTTTACATGTATGCTACATGTATGCAATCTGCATTGGGCTGCACATTTCGGGAATGTCGGTATGAGTGCAGGTTGCAGGTTAAGGGTTAGGGTAAGTCTCCAATTTACAGCAAATAGGCCTACCACTTCCTGGAGGTCAACCTGCAACTTGCATGTCATAACCAACCATATTTTTGGCTACTTCTTATTTGAAGGCCATTGACAGCAACTGAATAAAATCTGTTCCCCACATATCTTTGCAATATAGGATTGAATCGCATGAAGAAGTGTTAACACTACTCCATCTTCAAGATGGATCAGACAACCATTTACTTTGAGACATAGCAATTAAGAGCAACTAGGATCATGGATCAAGGATCAACACGCATGTAAGAATAACCTCTTAGGAAAGATCTCTTGGGATCAAAGCATTACCAGACAAGGTTCCAGCTTGATTCCATCAGAAGATGGTAAAATTGAAGACATCGAGGGAAAGCAGTCTCGCTGAGTATGGTCTAATCATCATTGATCTCGTGCAGGGCTGATCACTATGTTGGGTGGAAGTCTGTTGGGATTTCTTAGGAAATGTCTCCTTACTTGTGATACATGATCTCCTATTGTTTTATGTCTGGCGAGTGTGTAAAGAATAATATGGGCATTACCAGATTGTGTCACATATAGTGTAGAGTGTGTAAAGAAGAATATGGGCATTACCAGATTGTGTCACATGTAGTGTAGAGTCTGTAAAGAAGAATATGGGCATTACCAGATTGTTTCACATCTAGTGTAGTGTGTGTAAAGAAGAATATGGGCATTACCAGATTGTGTCACATGTAGTGTAAAGTGTGTAAAGAAGAATATGGGCATTACCAGATTGTTTCACATCTAGTGTAGAGTGTGTAAAGAAGAATATGGGCATTACCAGATAGTTTCACATCTGGTGCAGTGTGTGTAAAGAATAATTTGGGCATTACCAGACTGCTGTACGTTGGAGTGTGTAAAGAAAAGGAATATATGGCAATGTATGGGCATTACCATACTTTTACTCTTCGTGGAGAGCATGTAAACAAGAAGAATCCTTTGTTGACTACCAAATAACATGTGGTTATTTGTTGTAGACCTGCCAAAAACACATCTTTTCCTTGTTAGTTCTCCCTCTTATAAAACAATAACATGCAGAACCTTTGTACGGAAATATAAAAGAAAGTTAAAAGCACTTCACTATGTTCCAACCAATTCATTTCCAACATCACAAAGGAATTACGTGAAATTTAATGAACACGCAAAGATTTCTCGCTTTTAACACAAGTGTACTCCATCATGCTTTTATGATATTGGTTTCACACCACATCATAATGGACTTATACCTCTGTGAATAATGAATATAACGAAAACAAAAACAACTATGGAATGCTGCTGTGGTTTGTCTTCGATACATTCTGGCTGAATCAAAGTACACGGAAAGTTTTCATCTCATCAATTAAGAGTCTTTTACAGTTCGTGCAAGTGTTTATGAGCAATTCATAATGATGTTGTAGAGAATTCACAGTCTTTGTGTAAGTGATAAAAAAACTGTCAAAAAGGCATGAAAAACAGTGAACCCAGTGGGAGGAGCACGCACATGTCCGTTTTTCTCCCAATTTAAAGGTCTGTCTGCATACATTGGCAAAATGTTTCCAATATTTACACTGTCAGAAATTATTGTAATAATTTTACAGAAATTGCCTGCATCAGAGTCTCCGGAACATTCTGTAAATTTACATACTAGTCTGGTATGATTTATGTTTTCCTGTATTACATAGTTGGACTCAATTGGACTTTCCATAGATGCTTTCTGAGAGCAGTATGAAAATATAATTTGGTCACCCCCCCCCCCAGCCAAGTCTCTGTTAACATTTCTTTGAGTCTGTAATTTTACAGACCCACATCCTGAAAATCTGCTGCAGGAATTTTCTGTAAAATCCTCTGTTATTTCTAACAGTGTAGAGCATAATAACAACACCTTGTTAGACAAATGTTGTTTAGTGAATATGGTGGGAAGGCATTTCCAACATGCTGCTATGATTTGCCAGCCAATGTATACAGGGTCAAAAGATCGTCTAGCTCAGCAATGCTGTTCAAATGTTGGGAAAATGTTGCCAGTGGTACATGCACTTTTAAAGCGGGAAATTAAATTTTCCACCCAAAGACCATGAGCAAAATTCCCTGCAGTTATTTCATCAGCTTTCATTTCCCCGACTCTTCAGGCTCCATAGCTACCAGGTCTGATAAACGGAAAATTACTCTCCGTCTCATTTTATGATGATCAAAGGTTCTTCCTTGACGGGTTATTCTATTTTGTGGTTGAATGATCACAGAAGATCGTTTTGGGATTAGTTGCTGAAAAGCACAGTGATTTGGAATATAATTTAATGATGGTACATGTTCTGGCAAGAGAATTAGTCATCATGTTGGAGTTTCTGTGCTAAAAGGCTTCGGTGTTCATCAGATGTTTTATGCGATGTTTGTCTCTTAGGAACTGAAACACAGGAAAACAATCAATATGGGATTGCTGGAAAACATCCCCTTGTTTGTTTGATTCTTAACCCTTTACTTACCTTTACCATCTCACTATAGGATTCCATCGGGATGGCTTTATCCCACTGGGATTATAAGGACATCAAGGTGGGATCCAAGTGGGATGCTGATCCAAGTGGGATCCCACCAGGATCCCGAATTCATTTTCTATGGGGCATTTTTACTGCTCTAACAGATTTCCCTTTGGTACATGTATAGACGATTCTCAAATTCGCAGATCTGTGCACTTCCGCCGAAATCGCAACCACAACCTCGATCTGAAACCAGCTGACGTGACGCAATCCATGATTCAGCAATGGTCAACGCTGACGCAACGTCTTCGACGTTACTGTCATGGGGTTCTCTGCGTCGCGTCATTCAGTTTCAACCCGAGGTTCTGCTTGCGATTTAGGCAGAAGTGCACAGATCTTTCTCATTTACGTCAATTTGCGATTTGTCTATTGAATGTTCAAATGAATATATTTACATAATACTATGAAATCAAAGTCTGTTGTTTCTGAGAGGGAATTAACTGAAGAACAAATCCGTTTCACTTCATATCTTGTGTCTTTCTTTGAGAACTTGTCTCCTTCGTTCCCTTTGTTGAGTAGTCATCAGATTGGATGAGACACTGGTCGTGGCAGTCATTGATGAGGTAACATCATGAAAGATGAAATACTGGACTGGAACCACACATTTTCACATTTTTCATGTATAGCTGGCACTTTTTAAGTTATAAAATACAAGCTGCAAAATCAAGCACGAAAACCGAATTCCTAAGGGTACGGTACTGTATAATGAAGAGCATTTAAACCTGCATGATTTCCATGCATTTTATCGGTTCCAGCACTCATATCGGTACTTCATGAATAAAGTATTAATAACTCACCACTGGAGAGCCAATTTGGTAAATGTACATAGCACGGTGCTTGACAAACAAGGCATTCAACATCCTGGTACACCCGACGTATCTCAAAGGGATTTCCCGATGCAACGCTGCCAAAGATGATCGAGGTTTGCATCTCAAACAGACTTATCAAGTACTAAAGCATTCTGCCCTTCCCAGCAAACATAAATATCAATGGATGGCTTGAGTAAATTACAAGAAATGAAGGAATTTTGCCGGAAATAAACATCAGGATATCGAAGGAATGTTTGTATACCAGCCATTGCTTGGGTACTCTAGCTGATTAGGAGTTGGAGCTATCATGATCTTATCAACCCTGAACGAGCTTCTTTTTCCGGGATTTTTTGGCCGTGATAAATCGTGTACACAAATTACGACGCTCCTCTACGTGAGAGGTTCCTCAAGCAAGCTGGTGATCTATACACTCGTAGAAGACTGTGGGCAACTGTTTGTGTCATTGGTGAAGGGGTAAGGTGCAGGGGAATTATCTTGACTACCAAGGGTTGTGACATCACTCCGCCCTCCGACTACGCTCACACAGTGGCGTAAGGCCTAGTCATCTGATGTAGCCAATACACGTGGAGTTCCAGGATGGTGGAATTGCCTCTTCATTGAAAAGTAGCTCGCGTGAGAAAACTCACACGTGGAACGATGCCTATGAGTTTCGCTAGCAGCCACCATGCCAAAATTAGGTCATCGTCATGGTGATTTCCCCACTGGGGATGGGAGAACCAATCATCTGTCACTCTGGAAGAAAATTCCCATGGTGATGACCTAATTTTGGCAAGATGGCTGCTGGCGAACTCCTCTATGGGCAAAACGCAAGAAACCTGAAGAACAACAAATATAGAATGGAAGCCCTGTCCAAAATTAACTGCTCTCTGGATACACTCCCACATTACCAAGGTCTTATTGCATTCAAGATTCAACAAATAGAGCTAAGTATCTAATTTCCAATGAAATCGTGTTCAGTCTCCCAAGAGGTTTGAACAACAGACAGCTGGCTGTTGAAGAAAGCGAAAACAAATTTGAGATTCCCCAGATAGTTCTGCTTCTTTCTTTTACCATTCTTTTCATTTACAACTAGGCCACTGTGAGTTCATGTCTCTTAAAATGATGAGATATATTTTTCACTTATATCTTCTCTTTTCTGTGGGTTGTCTGAGTGGTGTACAGTACAGGTCAAAATTGACATCCCTAAATTCGCGTAAGTTGCACGTAAGTCACTCGTAACTTACGCAACAACTCACGAGCTATGTTACGCGTAACTTACGAGGTGAGTTACGCGGTGAGATACGCGAATTTCGCTAGTTACGCGGTGAGTTACACAGTGAGTTACAAGGCGAGTTACGCGATTTTGGCGAGTTACGCGGTGAGTTACGCGAAACCAAAGCCGTGAGTCACGCGTAACTTACTCGTAACTTACCAGTAACTTACGCGAAGCCGTAGGGATGTCAATTGTGACCTGTACTGTAGTGGAAACATGAAGCAGACGTCATCTCTGAGGTCCCAAGTTCGATTCCTGGTCAAACCTGAGACTCATGTGATAAAGGGCAACTCTCTTTGGCAGTGCAGTTCCCTACGGGATCCAGTTTTCTCTTGCATTACATACCGTTACAAATTTCCCATATTGTTGAAAGAGCCAATAGTGAACTAAGCTAGAGTGCTCACGGCTCTTGGCTATGCAATGAAAAAAATTCCTGATTTTTGACTCAATTTTGAAATCACAACAGGTTTTGATTTGAATTGATACCAAACTCCCAGATCTGACAGACAAAAATGAAACGTGATGTGTTCTGTTTTGTCAAACAGCGTGATGACTTTCAATAATGCAGAAATAACAGATTTTAATCTCGTCTACTTTTCAGGAAAAAAACCAAAGCCATCGTGAATGTTGATCGACGACTGACAATTATTTAGATTGATCAAAAATTTACCATTCAAACATTCGCTATCTGATCAACACGACAGTAATCCACAACTACGGTGACAATTTACAGGATTTGTCATGGTAGTCATTTCTATCTCCCCTTATTTTTCCAGATCCACCGCGACAGAAACGGATAAATGGTGGTCTTTATCGAGTGAAGTAAGATCTGATCTGGTCTGAATCGAGTTACGGCCATCCAATCTGGAAGCCATCAAGGTAGTTCAATGCCTGCAGCAAACGACTATATTGCTACGCATTCCATTGCCAGACCAATATCATGGTAAGAGGACCCGCATACCATAAATCAGTGGAATCCCACGAACGTTTTATCTATGAGGAATCGGCTGCAGTTGAAGGTAAACTACAGACCAGGAGTAGTGCAAATGGGAAGGATAGCCAATCTTGGTAGCATTCTTCACCGCCAAGGCCTGTTTTGTCAAAATGAAAATGAACAAAAGCTTGAAAGGCCTGAAACTCATAGCAAAGGCATCACTGACGTTGGAAAGCTCTTTCCAATTACTACCGCTGTGATAAGGTGTCTGTAGGATTTAGGATTGGCAAGTTTAGTAGTTTTAACGAAATTGCAACCGACGGTGAAAGGGGAAGCAATGGACTCAAACATTAGGTTTGAGTTCAGACAATCCTGTGGGATACCATTCCTTTGTGGATACCTATAGTCATCAACTTCAAGGAGGAGCTTACAATGGAATGAAAATATTACGAGTTTCTCATGAACAGTGTATGTTGCTTATCAAAATGGCATAAATGGATTATATTCAACATGGATTAAAAATTTCACTGGTCAGAAAGTTCCCAGACAGCAGTTGAGGATTCGTGTATGGCCTAACACCTGCATTTGAAGAATTTTACTGAATATTCTTCTTTCACAGCAGGCAACATATGGAGAAATTTTTGGAATACCATCGATGATACAGAATGTCTGGACTTCAATGGCTGTATTTTGTGTTGTCTTACCAATTTTTCATGAATTCATCGATACCATAGCAGAAACTTTCTGGAATACACTGTCAGTGCAAAGTCATGGATTACTCAATGGAATATGGAAAACCTTGGCTTAATCTGTGAGATTCATTCAACTGAGAATCGCTTGCAATCTGTAAGACATCTTTAAAAACGTTCTCGCTCTTTCAGAAAAAAAGGATTACTAGTATATGGAATTGTCCGCAATCAAAGGAAATTCTACAGAGGATAACATTGCGCTTTTTCTGAAACAATCCTAGTGGATTTGATATTGGATATTCTGTGAAATTTGAATCTGATAGATAACATCTTTGGAATAATCTGCTGAAAGAAATAATTTGAATATTCTTCAATGTCTTGGAATTGAGCAAAGGTTTGCCAAGGACAAAATCGATAGTTGTTCCTGCACAAGAATTTCTTTGATATATCGAATTGAAGGTCAAATATGGGAAGCTACAATGAAGGAATTGTATTTTTTTCGTCCATATGTTTGATCTATTAGAGTGGATAGGAGTATTGGAATGTCTTGAGCGCAACGGGGTATCAGAGATCTATCAATGACAGATATACATAAAGAAAAATTTCTGATAATGGAGTGAAAGGGTCACGGGAACGTTGGCGTACACTTCATTGTTGACAGACGAGAACTTACATGACTTGTAAGTGTTAAACTGTCTTTGTCTTAAGTTTGGGTATGCTGATGAGGGCAAAGGGAAAAATTTTCAACCATATACTTTTGATGTCAGGCTGTATGCAGCCCCAGAGGAGACCTGGATACCCAAGATCAGAGTCAATGATGGATCACATGATCCAGTGCAGACGCACTAGCTGATGTACTACTACCGGCCAAATAGATTTCTTCAGGACATGCAAATCTTGTGCTATAAATACAAAATTAATTGTCCGCATAGTTATCAACGGGACTGTCAAGATGGTTGCCATGACTCCCTGACGACAACGTAACGAGCGATCATGTGACAGGTCACATGACATCAGTATGAAGAAGTGTAACCTTCAAGTACCATTTACCATGGTCTTAATTGGTTTATGTCATGTGATGCCTTTCGTCCAATCAAAGTGCAGCCCAATTTGTGAATGCACGGAGGAAATGGTGCATTGTTATTACACGACACTGTTCCGAATACCACGAGGTCTGGCGACGACAACAAAAATAATTCGTTTCCATAACAACCGGATGAGAAGACTTACAACAGGTCAACTGCAAATGTTCACCCAACTTCGCGAACTTTACCTTCCTTACAACGGAATGATCACGATCGACCATCGTGCATTCCGTGGACTAACCACGCTAAAAATACTCAACGTATCCCATAATTCAATTCAGACGATCCACGGCACACTCCTGCACGATCTTACGCAGTTAGAAATCTTCGATATAAGTTTTAACGCGATCGAAAATATTCACACTGGTGCTTTCGAAAAACTTCAACAATTACAAACGCTGAGTTTAGAGAGTAATAAGCTCACGCACATACCTAGCAACTTGCTCAATATTTCGTCCTTAGAAGTGCTGCATCTCGGAAAAAACATGTTGCATAATCTTCAGCCAGACATATTTACCAGTCTTCCCTACCTGCTGCATCTGACGCTTAATGAAATTAATATGACGAGAATTCCTCAGGAGTTATTTAACTCTTTGAAAAACTTGAAATCGCTGAATATTACCGGGAATCATATTGCTTATCTCAAGATGACGATGTTTGAGGAGATGGAAAAATTAGATATTTTATACTTTGCAGAAAATACGCTTGTCTGTGATTGTGGTCTGCTGGAAATGAGGAACTGGATGTCGTCTGCTAGGAGTATAACATGGCGGAAGCCTAGAATGCCAAAATGCAATCTTCACAAAATAGGATATATAAAATTGACGAATTTGCATATAGAACACTTTGTAGGGTGTACGTTGAACAAATTCCCGCCGAAACGAAAACGAAAAAAGCCGCAAAAGCGAAAAGAGGTTTCTGAATTTAAGTCAAAGTTTCCAATGCCTTATGATCCGAGGATGGGGTTGTACACAGCAGTCGTGTTGAGCAGCATGCTTGTCGGGTTCCTATTGTGCGTAGCTTATTATAAGGTTAAAAAGAGGGTGAAAAGACGATTCTTGAAATGGAAGGAGGAGCGGCAATTGAAGAAGAAGCTTCAGAAAGACGCCATGCAAACCGGTGTCGTCGATAACGAAAGATTCAAAGGAGGAATCGAGACGACATCCTCGGATTCTGATTCGCTGTTTGAGAATGGCAGTCTCACCGGTCGCGAGTACGGCTGGTGGAGGCGGGATAGGCCACCTAGGATTTACATAGAAGAGACGGTTGTATGATATAAACTTTGTGAATATTTTGTATTTTATATGGTGAGATTTTGTATGATCACACAAGCACTTGGTGGAATTCGCCCCCCAGTGTTTGCATGACTGGAACTTGTATTTCCACCAGCACCTTGTAGAAACAGAATTTTAGAAAAATGGTCAAGCCGTAACTAGCTAAATTCAAGCACTATTCTCTTTGTCAACCAGTTAACCCTTTCAGTGCCAGAGCAAAATTAGACTTTTGGTAGAAAACTCAGAATGATGCCAGAGACCCCTAGTGTTAAAAAATGAACTGAAATTATCATCATCAGCCAGACACTGAGTTTTGCCACAATTTGATTGAAAATTGCCAAGGGAGGGGCAGGTACTGAAAGGGTTAAAGAGTGTGTGCTTGAAGAGGAACAGAAGAATCTGAGATATAACCACAGAAGTGCATAAGGCGAGCGAAAAATGAACAAGTCATACGAGGCAGTATTTTATCAGTGCTTTTTATTCTTGGCCATCTGAAAGAAAATCACAATGTTGCTTTTATATACATGTATGGTATGAAGCTTTTGGTAATTGGGCATTTTTGGTGCTTGTACCTGACATTCTGGACAGAAAGTGTTTGTGTGACCTGACCATCAGGGGCAAGCACTCTGCGTACCTGATAGGCGTATAATTGGGCGGGTTTCAGAGGCCACTACAAATAGGCCTATTCCTTGTATGCAAAATAGTACAAAGATCACTTATTTCTCATGATCATTTCTCTCATCTCTTTCACATTCCTTGGATATAAAATACAACCATTCGAAACTATCTAGGCCTAATACCAGTGAGGCACTGTTTTGGGGGCGAATTTTAATTAGTCTCCTCCATAAGCGTACTTTGTGGGAGGTGCTCAACTCATTCTTGAATGAGCTCTGCTCGAGACTCGCTGCAGCCCTCATTCACCTACTGTCTGCGCGAAAAATAAATCGACCACAGAAATGGCTCATTTATTCCACAGGAGTTTCCGACTGGGATGGGCCTTCAGCATCTAATGCTAGCTACACTGAGAAAAAATGCCTGGTTAGAATTCATCACCTGGCGTACATCTTCATTCATATCACGTTTATGTCATGACTCATCTCGGTCCATCCTCCAACCGGTAATTAACGAACCTTTCCACCTGATCATTACAGAAAGATGAATGAAATCAATTACCGATAGAGGACAGGTGATTTGTACATGAAAAAAATCACCTGGTTCAGGTGAAGGTGATGGAGAAATCTGTGTTGGTGGCCGGTTAGAAGTCTTTTCTACTCCACAGGTTTCGGGTTTGACACCAAGTCGCACCCATTTTTCATGTTTTTCAGGTTTTCTCCGGGAACTCTGGTTTCCTTCTGCTGTGTATTTATTTTGCCGAATATTGTCTATACAGCCAATAATGCCGTACTTGGCACTTGGCTCTGAACTCAGTTTTTCAAACTAATCCAAGAGTTTGATCCCCTCCAGATCATTAAGGGGTTCAATTACAAAGATGATAATCAATGCTTCATTAGATGTCTTCGTTAGAAGAAAAAGATGCAAAAAGCTGCATTAATGGCCGATTTTCTTGTCACAAATTGGGTGTTTTTTAGAAAGTGGATATCTTACCTGATGAGCTGATAAGGTAATCTTTCAATTTTGAGCAAGTTTTTAGAATGATATACCGGTAGTTTAAACATTGGCGCCTATCAACATCCTGAAGTTGTGAGTTTGGTTCATTCGTGATGATACTTATTAAGGTAACCTTTCAATGGAAGAGGTTTTCAGAGTAACCGCTACAGTTGAAATATCAAGAGTTCTGGATTTGATTCATCCACATCAGACGAATTTCATGCATTAGGGAGGCCGACTTTCAATAAGGAACCCGCACACCAACGTCACGACGTGGCACTGCGAGCGGTTGTACCGAAGTCTCTTTTTCCTAACGTTATTTCCATTTATTTCTGGCGTGAAAATAAACCATTTGTGTTGGTCGCCCGACAGTAAAACTTACATCATCGTGTAGCAGATGAAAGTTTCTTTTAATCTCATTCCTTTTTTTCCTTAAAATGAAGAGATGCGATGGCGATAAAAGCAACGTCTTTTGTCTCATTTTTCCTCTAGAAAATGTACAGGAAATTTTTTCATGACGATGCAACATCAACACTTAAAATGACATCGGTTTGGTGCAACTGCTCGCAGCGCCGACCTGTTGGGATAAACCGCAGGGCGGGTTCCCCATTCCCTGGGAGCTCCAGTTTCCTCCTAAATTGTACAAAATAACTCACTTTGTCATAGAGTTGGACTATAATGCTCCGGTCTCAATTGAGCACTTAGAAACAAGTTAGATTTAAAATCTTTGTTGTTGCATCTTTCTATCATTTAGGAAGAGTGCTGTGTCAAACGTTTCATGCATCCGTGATCTTCTCACGAAACCACCAAACAGCGGAGCCGAACAAAACAAAAATAGAAATCATTCATCAAAGCCGAGTGAGTGGAAAACGTGGAACGCCTGTTGATGGCGTGATGACGGGGCTTCCGTGCCGTCATGCATTCAGATGGCTCTGAGAAGAAATGGCTGTGCGACGTGGTGGAATTTTTAACCAAATTCCATCATCGAGAATAGAAAGGAAGCCCATTGGATCGGCAGTTATCATCGAAGGAAGAAGTCTTACAGCTAACTTCATGACGAGCAACATGTGGCATTGATCTTATCAAGCGTTGAGTAGTTGTTGAGCGGTTTAGTGCCAGTCTGCAGAGCCGGAGGACCTTTATTGACAATCGAGATTGGGCACTAGCTCATTGTGAAATCACTTTTTACCAGCAGTCCATCATGCTGATGTCAACGAAAAAGTGTGCCACGTGTCGTAGTTGAAGTCACAGACACTCCACTTGCATCAACAACAAAGTGCGTCACACAATTTGATGTGCATGAAATAATAACAGGTTTCTAAGGTGAAAGACATAGCTTCCTACCGGACTCGAACCCAAAGACCCTCGCCTAAGGCATCAATCGCCAGCACTCGGGGACAGCACAAAAAGACTAGCAATTACAAAAGACTAGCAATTACCCGTGCAGTGCACGGAGTGTGGGGTAAATTGGGTGTCCGATTCATTGAGTAGTATTGGAGGAGTTTGAGTGCATTACAGAAAATGCCTTACACTAATATAATATAGATGCCCATGTATTCTGAGGACTCGCACTTATAAACTTCATCTAAGACCTGAAGGAAGATCAGCATCTCCAGTTACAAACAAGGTGGAGCGATGAGCAGGGGTGATAACTTTTCCATTGAAATTAGTGAAAGGAATTTATCTAAGCCCTTAGAAACCACGGATCACGTGGGTCTTTGTGTCAGAATTCTGGCACAACATAGTCTTAACAGATCAACAAAGCCAAACAATGAAACCTAGTAGAAATAGCTTTCAAAGGATTATCCATCCCTAAAAGTTGAAACTACTATACCACGTCAAAGTGGGGGAGTTGGATTAGACAAAATCATTACTGTACAATCACATGATTACTGTTGTAATCATTACTGTACAGTCACATGTTTACCACTGAAATCATTACTATACAGTCACATGTTTACCATTGAAATCATTACCGTACAGTCACATGTTTACCACTCAAATCATTACTGTACAGTCACATGATTACCATCATAATTACCAAAGAAGTCATTTCACTCTTCAGGATTTTCTAATCAAAATGGTAGCCAGGGCCAAAAACTGATCCGAGGTTTGGGGGGGGGGGTAGAGAAAGGACCAAATACAGATAATTTATTGAAGCAATTATGAAGATAATTTGCTGGTTGATATAAATTGTTGGAAAAGAATAATAAAAAATTTCACACCCATGTACGCAATAGAGGGTTTTGATGTCTACCAAACCTTCAGGATCAAAATGTTCATCAGTCTATATTAAGATTATCGCCGGTGGCAAGTTCTCGCTTATTAATACTCGTTTTTACACTCACCATCTTCTGGTACCTGTGGCTTGTTGCCCATGACAACACAACCCTGCGCCTGTCAAAGCAACGTCTTGGTGAAGCTGACGAGCTGACGAAGAACAAAGGTGGGGGAGGATGGAGGAATGATGACACGGGAGTCATCAGCAGACGCAAGAACAAAGAACCATCAATCAAGTCAATTTCTGTGACATCTAACGGAAAAAACGGACCGTATTATCGTGACAGGCAAAGGCTACAAGACGGCATGTGCACCTTTGAGTGCTACGTCGCTATATTTCAACGTCATGATGCTGTGGTGCGCAAATGAACGTGGTACTCGATCGTGGTCTGTTGAGCGGTCTGTTGGAGAGCACAGTGACCACAATGTAACGTCATGACCCTGACGACGCCCACTGACCACCAAAATTGAGATTTTTTCCCAAAAATTGTTGTAAAAACCGCATTGTCCTTTATCCATAGAGATTTTTCACACAGAATAGGAGCAGTCAGCCGCACGTATTGCCAAAAGATGGCAGCAAAGTTCTAGCGGACCAATACACAGGAAAATCCATGTGACACCTATTGGTCAACTCACTGACAGCTCCTATTGCTCACTGATTACCGGTATAGTGAGTCGCGTTAAAATGCTTTGGGGACATGATGCGCTTTGGGTTGCGCATTCAGTAAGTGGGGGCTGGGGAGATCGTGAAGGATTGGCCTGTAATACATATACCGGTTATTAAGAAAGAGCGTATATTTCAACTTGTCCCCCACTCCAGTCAACCAGAGACCGCAAGGACTTTGTCCACCTCTGAACTTATGTTGTCACGGAAGAGGGGAGCACCCATATTGAACCCCTTTTTTCAAGCACGGGCATCCTCTTGTAAATTGAGCAGTTGCTGATAAAGCAGGGCATCATAAAATGGACTGGCATAGAAATGTGATATTTGTCCTCAAATGATTAGAATACTATCATGCATTTGTGTTTAGTTTTGTATCCACACCTACGTACATGTACATGTAGTTACAATGTCTCTGTGGCCAAATAAGTTATCATTTTTGTTAAATCACTGTGAAGTGTTTAATTTTTTTTCGATGGTACTGTGAAGTCAATATTTGTATGTTAAACATAATGAGCAACATCATCATCCTGCCCTTATATATAAATGTGATAAAGTTACTGTATGATTTGTGTTAGGTGAAATGATTCAATAAATACATTTTATAAAAACACCATCTGGTTCTTAATTTCTATTCATTGTTTTGATGGCACAACCCATCTTGGTTTCCGTGAAGATTCTTGGGAACTCAAGGGTTAAACCTCATCAGCAAAATCTGCAGTAATCGTCCAGAAACAAAAAGTTTACAGGACGTACTGACCAACAGACAGACGGAAGACAAACACGATGTGCAACAACATTCCTTCCAGCCCCATTAGGGCTGAGGGTTAAAAATATTGGAGGTTTTTGTGACGGCTATGAAAGGTGAACATTTTAACCGATAAATCTGTCATTATGAGCGAGGCCAATTTAGACACCATTCAGTGTCACTCAGAATACCGGTACCATGAATGAGTGACAATGTGGCCATCTATTGATAAAAGGTAACACCAGAAAATTCCATCCAGCTACTTGGCTTGTATTTGATATTTGAGTCAGGCTACTTCTACTGTTAATGTTGATAATAGCTTCCTTACCTATGACCACCATCTCTGCAAATGTGATCACCATGAGGGATGTCATACGTGACATGGGTCCGTTCAGTTGTCCGAGCGACTGTCTCACCGCAAGGATATCCTGAAATCAGTGCATTAGGCAAGCTGAGAATAAAAGAGTACCGTACGGGGGAATCCATAGTCTGCCCGATATGGTCTAGATATAGGCCTAGAGTACCATACACCAATGTCTGGAATTGCCTGTGACTTCGGTGCAGGCAGGGGACAATAGGCCTGAAAAACTCTGCAAGGGAGCAAATCCACACTCTGCCTGACATGCCTGAAGTGGTCTAGATGAAGTGTACACATACGGAAATCCTAGTTATAACATACGGAACTCCTAGTTCTAACATACAGAACTCCTAGTTCTAACATATGGAACTCCTAGTTCTAACATATGGAACTCCTAGTTCTAACATATGGAACTCCTAGTTCTAACATACATTATGATTGGAGGTCGAATTTTAAAGAAAATTTTCTTGTAATTGTTGTAAAGCTGGATGAACTTGATGCAAAAATATTGTGAACTCTCCAGTGCTCCGGGCTCTATTGGCAGTATATATATTAACTTTATTAGTACCAGTAACAGAAAATATCATACAAATGTTTTCAAAACAGGGACAGGGCCCAAGGGGGCATTACAGTCCCTGGTATGAAGAATAGAAGCTCCATCCCACCCAAATCAGCAGGGAAGGATCAGATGATGTGCTAACTGGTGCTCCCCCGAGTTCCTGGAAAGGTTTCTGTAGTCACAGGGGTAGTAATGTGAAGCGCTTTGAGATTGTACTACAGTGGAAAGCGCTTTATCAAACCCTTGCATTACCTTCATCATGCTTTTCAGGTCTCCGGTCTTTTCTTGAATCCTCAGCTGTATTCCGTTGATAAAAAAGATAAGAATTTCACACTGCGATGCATAGTTGATAACCACGGCGATGCTGATTGCACTCGTCAAAAGAATTCCCAGCAGCTGTAGACTAAACATGAACCAAAACAATCTGAAAGTCAAGATTGCACTTGGATTGAGTAACTTCAGACAGTCAAGATTGCACTTGGATTGAGTAACTTCAGAGTTGACAGAAACAACTCGGATCCTGATGGGAGCAGGGGAGTGCAGAGGTTACAACTCTTCCAGAAAGCTTGGTCTCAAGAGTGGGCAAAACATGAACTTTTGTTTAATTTTTTGCGTATATTTCGCGTACCCCTTTGCGTCCCTCAGCGTATTGCCACGTAGGCCAGCAAGCTCGGCATAGTCGGTACGCCGCACTATGCAACTCCACGTACCGGTAGGCCCAGCGTGAAAGGGGCTTATGCATTATACCTGACAGAAATGTCGTAAACCTTGACCTCCTCCACTCCAAAAGCGATGACATAAAGGACTTGAAGGATGACGGTTAGGAATACCCATGCGGCACCAAGACCGAGGTATAACCGTAACTTTCTGATCATGTTTGATTGCGACACCAAGCGGCCTTGCAGGGGTGATGCTTGCAGGAAGACCTAGAAAACAGGCAGATGTTATCAGTATCAAGACATCTCTGGACAGTTCGTACCAAACGACAGGCACAGGGGCAATAAGATTTGAACATTCTGGATAAACATCTGTCATTTCTGGTCCCACCATAATATGCCCAATGATTGGGCATATGATGGCAGTGAGTTAGGTTCCTCATTGGCAATGAGGAACCTAACTCACTGCCTCAATACATGTCACTGGTGGTTAAACCTATTGAAATGAAAGGAACATTCAGGTCCTGATCAATTTCCCACCCAAAAGCATCCATTGTATAGGACCTGATTACTGTGTGCTGCCCTCTATCATAGTTAGGATCCACATTGACACTGAAATTACAATGGGGAAGCGGCAGTCCCAAAGTGTGTGACGAACTTCAAGAGCGCACACTTTAGATCAGTCATGCCGGGTTCATTACTTGGCCCTGAATATTGATACGGACTCTGTCTGCAACTCAAAACTTACTTTTTCCATCAGGGCATACAACTGCTCATTCTCCATGATACGAAAATAGATAAAGCCAATGATGTACGCGATAAAGTGAAGGATGTTCGGTATCACATAAGTTGTGATGACATGCTCGCATATTCTTGACCGTGACACATTCATGTCCGCAATATTATTATTGGTTGCCGCTGGGAGCATGTGAGACAATGACATGTTACTCCATGGAATTGATTGCGTCACATTTAAAGCAGATGAGTTGGCGGTGGTCGTCTCTGGAGTTGTGGTCAGCTGTATTGCTGGTCTCTGAAAATGGAGAGGCATTTTCACTGCAAACTTTTTCACCAGCACTAGAAAAATGATCATGAAAGTATATCACACTTGTTTCATTGCTAAGCAGGGTTTCCGCCAGAGGGTAAAATGGGTAAAATTCTATACCCTTAATTTTTTCCAGGGTACGGATCCGTACCCTCAAAAACGTTGGGTAACCATGTTTCCATGACACACCGGACGAAACCAAACAACCGGCATGACCAGCGCGGGGATTTTATGCTTCAAAATATGCCTAAAATGGCACCAAAGATCATTTAAAACCTTTTAAAAAATCCAAAAAAAAATTTTTTCAAATATTTTTTTTTCAAAAAAATTTTTTTTTAAATTTTTTTTTTGTCTGTACCCTCTTTTTTTTCTGGCGGAAACCCTGCTAAGTAAAGGTGCTTCTCCAAGCAGGGTCGGATCCACGATTTCGGAAAAGAGGGGGCGCACTGTGCTAGAAACGTCAAATTCTGCGGTGAGTTTCAATGATTTGCTCCAGATTTCAGAATTTCACGGTCAATTTTATAGCTTTGTTGGCCAAAAGGGGGGTGCGCCGGGTGCCCCCCCCCCTCGGATTCGCGCTCTGCCAAGTGAGAGTTTTCTCATGCAAGTTCAGACAGCAGTCAGGAAAAGGAAAGTATTTCTGGATGTTCTTTTGGGAAAAACGAACATTCGAATACAAGCACATTGAAATTAATGTCACTTGCAGAGTTAGCACAAGGAAAAAATCAACCCAAGCCACAGAAACTGCCCAATTTGCATGGGAAAGCTCACATGTGGAAGTGCACCTTAACCCTATAATATTTACCAGCACATCCGCACTAACGTTGAGCTTCCATTCACATGCGATCACCTCATAGATGTAGCTGTAGAGCAGCAGCATCAAGAGGAGAATGAAATAAACCGTGTTGAGAAGTCGCCAGTACCATTTATTTGGATTTATGGATTCACGGCCAAATCCTCGCCATGCAATCTGCAAAAAATACAAAATAGGTCACCCTCTTCAGCAGAAGTAGGCGCTTGTCAGTGATCATCATCACTTGTCACTTTTTTCAAGAACCGTACGGTATTATCACTGCTGTCCACCGGCCACTTTTGTGAATCCCCAGAGACATTCGTTTCAGCTATTGCATTTTAAAGCCTTTCTGCAATTCTGACAAGCGTTACCGGTACATGCTTATCTCTGAATTCATTAATTAACCTTTTGATGTCCGAGTTTCTTTAGAAGAATTTCACTCCCCAAATTCACTTAGCCTCAGAGCCAAAATCTGCGGAAAAAAATGATGGTCGAAACAATCTATACATATCACTCTAACTGCAGTGCCATCTGAGTTAAGGTGTGTAAACAACACATCTGCCAGTATGCAAGTAGTTCAACACACTCACAAACATGAGAAGTCTCCAGTATGGCCGTAACACTGACTCCTTACATTTCTTCAGTGTTGTGGTCGTCAAGTTGATACTTTCATTGCCATCAAAGTCGGTGATCTGAAATTGAAAACACAATCATTTTGACATGCTTACATTCATGACGGTCCATCTGACATCAGAAATATTGGCACTGACTCAGCCCCGCAGGACCAAAGCAAGGTCTACCCTAACGCACTAATCTCATTGGCTAAAAGGTTTTCATGCACAGAACCATCGACCAAATGTCATAATGCTGGAGGCTGTCTAACTCTATGAACATGAAACATCATACAGATCCTCCGTATTGCTGACACTTTGTAGGAAGGACACGTTCTGGTACTTCTCTATAAAGATATCGAACCGAAGGCCCAAATATGTCGTGCCCACTCAGCATCACCTCCTCCAATCAGGACACCCCCAAAATTAAGGTTAGTCAAGACCAACCCGAAAGGCATCCTTAGTACCGGTAGTGAGTTCAAGGCCTACTCTTCGTGCACGCATGGTGACGTTGGGGAGTGAGCCCTGAGAGGTCCTGATATCCTCAGGATGGTAGTAACATTCCCTAACACTCTATCCACAGCAGACGTGGCAAATTTTCAGACAGGACATACCCGATAATCTATCAATGAACTTGATGAAAATGACGAGTAGCTCTTATTGACTATCAGCAATTTGGAAGTTTGCCCAGTATTTTCATCCGAGCTTTGTGTCAAGGTCCACATAATAAATATAGTTTGTCACAATCTAGACAAGAAATACGGAATTCCAGAGAGATGCAAGATATTTGTAGAATAAGTGAAGATTGGTCCACAGATCTTCAAGGATATTATGCCTAGTATCAGGATCTTTCCAAGTCATAGAGTTCTACTGATAATACTGACCTTGATAAGTGATGACTGAGTAAATGCACTTACTCCATTGATATGACTTATAGAAATGATTAGAGATAACCTCTCTGTGACCACCATACAGCTGGCCTCAAACTGAGTTTTCTGCCAAAAGCTGCTGGCATTTTGTTGAAATCCTGCCCCAAATCTAAGGCGAAATTCAAAACTGACCATAAAAGTTATACTGCCTCTTTGCTGTATCAGTCGGCTGATGTAATTGTATAGTGTGTGGACACAAGTCCTGAAACCTAGTTCATACTTCGACGCAAGACCCTCGGCGTCCGATGCGGGATCAAAATCTGGACGCTGACTTCACGGAATTGATTCATAGTCCAGCGTACTTTAGCAACGGCGACCAATTATGAAATGACTCAAGTAATTACAGTCTCGCGATCAGACGCCGACCAAATCGCGCAACAGGGTCGGCGTCAAACGCAAGATCGCGCGTCGGTCGCCGGCGATGATCATGCGTCGAAGTATGAATTATGCTCAAGACATACTTATCGCAAGACCAGCCGGACGCAAGACTAGATGACCAGGGGCCATATTTACATGTATGAAGCCTTCGCAACTTTTTGTGCAAATCTATTGCAAGGCAGTCAGTGAACAATAGGGCATGTGCAGCCAAACAACTGACTTGCGTGCACGCAAACTTGCGAAGGCTTCGTGAATATAGCCCCAGGTCATAACATGCAGAATCATATAACGTGCCCAGGCCCTTAGGTAAACAGCACCTTTTATCCTACTACTAACCACTTCCGCAACTGGAATCTGAGTCATCATGAAGGCCATGGACAGGCGCGGATCCAAGGGGGGCAAAGCCGGCCCGTGCCCCCTCTATTTTGTGCAAAATCTTTAAAATCGACC
>NMRB01000279.1:322643-340614 GCA_002633025.1 Notospermus geniculatus
CAACAAGGAGGAGCACCTTTTGAATTAAAACAACCACAACTGAAGTATTGCAGTGATGGCAAGTGACCAACATTTTGGTTACCACGGATTACGTATTGCTGCTGTAGGTATCGATGACAATAGCTGGTATTCATAAAAGTTAGCAAATCCTTTTACTTAAGATTTGCACAGCAAGGTCCAATGTAAATGCACTACAAAACTTGAAGTAAAAGCATTCACTGGCTTAGAATATCAGCTATGAAAGGACTAGCATCATTCAAGATTGCCAATACAGTGCTGCCACCTATTGACAAAAACTTTCTTTTTCAAACAGCGGAGGCAGATGCTCAGTTCATTGATCTATTAATTTTTTATTTAATGATGGTGCATATGCAAGCCCATTATGGCTGCCCTCTTACGGCTGATATCAGAACACGGAAATAACAGTCGATGACTCTCGGCATAAAACCAGTAGATTTGACCACAGAGTTCAAGAAACACATGAAAACACCCACAAATCTGGGGCCTGTTTCATAAAGTGACTTTAAGCTAATGGTACCTTTAACCAAATGGAAAATGCATTGAGTTAATGGTACCATCAGCTTAAAGTCACTTTATGAAACAGGCCCCTGGTGACTTGAAGAAGAACCGAGAATTTTGTTCAGAGTTTTATTTGGATAGTCTCAGATCATTCACATGTGGTTGCATTTCATACAAAGAGGACACAAACACTACAAAACCAGTATCATCTTGAAGGTACCAGAGCGCCACCTTACGGGAACTGACGTCAACTGACCTGCCAAGGTGATGATGGTCTCATACTCGTTATGCTGCATGCAAAAACAACCGCCTCCATCTCCAGCTGCCAAAACAGAACCTGATAGTTATGATGATAAACAGTGGAGCCTCTCATAGGCAGACGACATCCGGTCCCAGTCCCAAATTGCTGGCATTTGTACTCATTTTAGATCCCTTTAATCAGGATATCTCCCAATCAAGGACATGATTTTTCAGTGGAATCTTCCATAGCAGACACCCCTGCCAACCGGACACCTCTGCCAACCGGACTCTTTCTTAAGCAGACGGAGATGGAGACTGGAAAAACAAATAGGCTAGTTAATACACACCATTCTACCCCCACTCTCCAACAATATACATCGATATAACACCCATAGAATAAATGACTCAGGTGTACAGACATTGAAACGGAGTGTAATCTGGTAGGGAAGGGATCAACTTCAGCCAATTAATTAGAGACAGACATATCAGTTGTACAGGTTTCATTATCCCGTCTTAAGGGAATATTACATTTCGATTAAGAGTTAGAATGAAGCAACGGCAATTTGACAAGCTGTTTTCCCTGATGGTGCAAGCCACATATACGGAATCCTCGCTGGTATCGTCTTCCTCTACTGGCTCTATAATCTAACGAGTCCTGTACATGTACATTTCATGGGCCCGCAATAGGAGATACAGTAGAACTGAATAATTGGCATTTACAAACAGACAATCGTGCATGTAATAAATTAGGGCCTCAAAATATGAGTCTGAAGATGTTATAGTCAAGGACTCCCTATTCTTCAGGGTCCATATTCATAAACATACTTAAGTCAAAGTGTGATACTTATCTTTTGTGTTGAACAAAGGACAAGTGTGACACTTAGACTTAAGTAGTTTTATGAATATGGGCCCTGGGCCCTTATGCATAAAGGTGGAATAAGCTTATTCCAGGTATAATTTAACGTTATAACGTGTTGTTATACCTGGAATAAGCTTATTCCACCTTTATGCATACGGGCCCAGGAGTTTGTGGCCAGTGGTTCCATCTAGGATTATATTGTATGGGTTTTTCCATCAGAGTCGAAGCCATAGCATTATTGACCCTGCAATTACGGAAGAGGCCATCTCAAGCTACTCAGATTCCTCCCCTGGATGGGGTCTTTTACTTCCCTTGCAAAGGTACAAGGCACCATGGCTAACTGTCTTATGTGACCGTGATAACCACTAAACCATCAGGGCTCCTGAAGACATGACCTTCCACTATAATATGTTCAACTGCAAAAGCACATTTTTTCAAGTTAGTATGACAGAAAATTACATGAATATCCTGAAGTTGATCCTTTCTCAGCCAGTTCTCTCTGTCCCACATCTATACGCCATCTCCTACGTCAACAAGTCCAATTTTCTTCAACCTACATCCATCTACAACAAGTAGTATTTTAATAATAAATATGTCGAAACAACCACTAAATTTGACCTGAATAGAAAAAGAAACACAGGAGTGCCCAGAACTACAAAGTTTATGAAATGTGTGCTAAATATTCGTAGAATAGTCTTCAAATATGTGTTCTCATGTAATAAATTGGGTTTGACGTACCAAATAATATTTGATAATACTACAACAGAAAATGACACTGCATGATGAGAACGTTTATCGACGTCCATTTCTCATGATTTTTTCGATTTCATCTGGAAGGTCTTTTTTCATTTTATCTGATTATATTGTATCATAATACCAATCATTTGGTACAATATTGCCCCTTAGGATTTCTCCTTAGAATGGTAATGGTATTAAAACAAGTGGTCAGAAAATCCAACTCTACTGTCTACTCTTGCTACTTTTAGCATAGTCTACTTGTACAAATTGAAATTGACTTTGAAATTGTGAAAAGGGGAATCATCTGCGTGTCACGTTTTCCCAAGAAAGCTCACAAAATCAGCTTATGACTGACAAGACTGATGTTGAGGACAACCAAGGGATTCTACCAAGGTTTATACTTTCACTGCCATGACCAATTTTTCTGAAATTGAAATACTTGAAAATGCTTAAAAGGCACCTGAAATCTGTCACCTAGGTATTCACTGGAAAACTCTCAGAAAGCACTTTCCAATGAATACCTATGTGGCAGGGTTTCAGTGCGACTCAAGGACTGGGTCGGTTTATCAATTTCAATGAAATTTACGGCCACTGGCAGTGAGTGAGTTCGGACTATCCAGAAGTCATTGGGTAGGTTTTATCAGTTTTTTATACACTGTACCCAATGGTAGTTAAGTGACAAATCTGAGGATTTCAATTTGAACGGAAAACTGGAAGCTCTGATATACCAGCAAAACACCCCTTTAAACAATTCAAAGTCACACTGCCTTTCATTCGGAAAAATACACTGCTCTTTTATTTGATCCTCAAAATATTGTCAGGGCAAATGTAACCAAAATAATAAAAGTTTAATAACACACCAGAAAAACAAAACATGCCATTACCATTCTTGTTAAAAACATTAAGAATATCAAATCATGCGAGTCGAAAACAGTGACATACAACCAAAATAACGAAATCTGAAATGTACTGCAGGAACCAGCCACCTTTTTCATTTCTCTACAGATATGAATGGTGCACAGATATGCCATTATAAAGAGGCTAACGTTTTAGTATACAACATTATTATATATAACGTGAACTACGGTAGGTGCCAATTGGCTTACATCAAGAAATCAAAACGTATATATGTACTTTTTTTTCTTAATTTTTTGTGGATATAATTTTGGTTAAATAAATTTTAGATTAGCAGCTTAAGAGACTGAACTCTTATTTTTTTAGTATCACTGGAGTGATAGGCTTGTATTTTCATTGCCCTAAATGGATTTGAAATATTCATCCAGCCTCTTAAACCAGTCAAAATAGGAAATAAATATTTCCAATTCGATTTGAAGTTGCCAATACGCAACACTCAAAAAGGCTCGAAGAAGATTGTTTTATTAGCCTCTTTATTAGCCACGATTTCCGTGCATTGTTCACACTCACCAGAATCTCCCCGAACATTCACGGGTGGCATTCTGAAAACATGACGCAAACCTTTTCTGTAGGTTAACAAAACATGATTTTTTTCCCCTTAAAACGCTTTCAGCAGACTATCATTTTACCATAATCTATGGCATGATACGTTAAAATAAAAGTTAGTAAGATTGGTCTTGCGTCTACAGGGACCATCCATTCATTGCTCAACATATCACATGATTCCATTTTTTGCCTAAAGTTCAGTGAATTTTTCAATGGTTAACAAAACTTTCATCAGCTTACCGTATCTATGACCTCACTTTTTCACTGGCAATGAAAAACCAACTTGATCCTTGTTAATTATCTACAAGTTTTGTTGTGAATTGTGTTCCAAGCTATAGACGATTCTTGAATTCGCAGATCCGCGCACTTCTGCCGAAATTGCAACCACAACCTCGATCTGAAACCAGCTGATGTGACGCAATCCATGATTCAGCAATGGTTGACTCTGATGCAATGTTGTTGAAGTCACTGTCGTGGGGTTCTCTGTCACGTCATTCAGGTTCAGACCGAGGTTATGGTTGCGATTTCGGCGGAAGTACACAGATATTTCTCGTTTACGTCAATTTGAGAACTGTCTATTAAAACAAGTTTGTGAAGGTTTGGATTGTTAGAGTGGTTCAGTGGAAAGATCATCACTCTCACCTCTGAAGTCTTTGGTTCAACCCACTCTTCATGTGATATAGAGGACAACTCTCTTGGGCAACACAGATTTTCTCTGGCACTCCAATTTTTGAAGGTATTTTTGAAATTTTACCAAACTGCTCATCATCCTTCAAGCTCAGTATCCCTCAAACGTGATTGGTACCTGTACATGCTACAAAATCATGAATTCTGTCACCGTATTTTTAGGGAAGGACTTACACATTACATCACTAAATGTTCACACAAGTTCGGAATACAACTTGACTTCACAACAAAATTTTCATTTAAAAGCTGTCTTTGAAAAAGTCGCATTTACATTTTGTTTATTTAAAAGCAGTTTTTCTGAAATTTATGTACAAGTCTGGGACACCCCGGTGTTGGAATTTATAGTCATTTCAACTCAAGTTGACCAGAATCAGGCCTACATGTTTGTACGGAACTTACGTATGCATACATATAGGAGATTCCTGAAACTGAGTTGAAATGAAGGCACCATTGAGGGATCTAGGTGAAAAATAACATCCCTCTGCAGCAATTCCGCCCTCTATTGGCAAAAGGCAGTATTTCCACAGTTATTTCAGTGGGAGCAGGGAGGATTGAAGGAATAGCTCTATCTTGTACAGTCAAGTACACTGAACTGTCAAGTATAGCTATTACACCAATTTACTGCCCTCCCACTTATCGTTTGGGTAGATACTGCATTTTACGATTAAAGGGGAGATGCGTCCACCCTATCGCAAATATCGGACAGTACAAATTCGCCTGGTAAATCCTCTCACTTCGTTTCTGCTGTACAAATACATACATGTAGCAGGCACTGTACAAAAACGTAGTGAAAGCATCTGCTAGATTTTATTCGTACAACCCGTAGGTACCGCCACATTTTTCATTACACAGGAGTGGTTGGGTCCATTTTGCATAGAGTGGGTGTTCCCACATTATATGCTGCAAATATGCTGTTATCATGACATTTGTGAGACTTGCGGGACCTCCTTTTGTGGTCTAAATCAACTTGAAATATTCAGTCCTCCATCCTCCCAGAGCAGGGCTTTGGTCTCGCTCCTCTTCACACACTTGCACACAAAGGCGATGTAAAAACCCTGCTGTGGGAGGATGCCAGTTCTCTTCCACAAGCAGTACAACTGTAATGATAACAGCCAACATGACATGCCTCCTTTTTGACGTGTTATTTTAGAAAGACATTGTTTTGATACCTGAATTTTACATCTTAATAGACAAGCCCCATATTGTTGGAGACACACTAAATCAGTATCACTCCTGTACTTCTGACTTCCAGTTTTCACTCCTGTACTTTTGACTTCCCAGTTTTTTCCATCATGTCATAACCAATACACTTCATACAGGCTTTAATAGTACAGCGACAACAGATTTTCACTGTGGTTTAAACTCAATTTCATCATGGTAGGGTGATAAGATATCCGTCTGTTCATGCCAAGTGAAAAATAGTCAAAATTTACCCTTTTCACTCTGTTCATGCCAAGTGAAAAATAGTCAAAATTTACCCTTTTCTTTCGAAGAAAGTCATTAACTAGCACATCTGACACTGATTCAATGTTCTTCACTCTAATATGCAACATAAAACAAACACATTCTTCTTAACTTATCGATAAAACATCCTTAACAAGCCCATCTGAACACCAGAATAGCTGAGGCGTCCTTGCTTCACTCTGAAACAGCCATACAGTCTGAACCAACCGACAAGGAGCTTACAAATATGTGGAGCAACCATACTGTACTCCATCCAATCGGAGCCCTGAAATACAGATGGGATTTGCATGATTGAAACCAATCTCAAGCAGAACAGCAGACCCATTATAACTTGTTGGTGCAAGACTACCATCATTTTCCCATTGCTCGAGTCAGAAGTCTTCCTATGGACCTGCTGCAGTCTGAGAATTGCAAATGGGCCATGTTCTTTAGTATACTCTTTCATACACCACAACCTTTAGGCCTGTACCCAATGACGCGATCTTTGTGGCGGAGAGTGGCAAAACACGGCGATTTCGGAGGCCATAGAAATTTGATGTTACTTTTTCAATGATAGAAATCTTTTGTTATTGCCTTTTGCCTGTGAAATCGACAGGCCACCGCAACATTGCAGCGTGAAAACGTGACAGTGGGTTCAGGCCTTTAGGCCTCAGTTAAACTCAACCCAAGACAGCAGACCATACAGCAAATACAATGACACTGAGACCCTGTCCACTTCGACTGACTGTACCATAAATGTGTTCAGTCGGTCTCCTGTTTACCCAGTTATTGGTCACACAATGGCAAAATAGGAAGAAGTATACATGTTAATGACACCTTTGGGTCTGCTCTTGCACCAAACCGAGGAATTTGAATATTGAAGTCTGAACAAATTTCATCAACTGCTGCGTACCTGCCATCAATCTCTACAGAAATCAAACCGCCCTTGAAATGAGATCACACTGATACAGTACGGTACATTTCACCTCGACGTTTGTTGAATCACATGTATCAACCAACACATATCATGTAGGTTTTTACCATCAGCTTGAGGTGAAACACACTGTAGTAATCCACTCACTCAAGAATCAAACCATGTGTACACTGGATATGCATAATGCACAACAGTGTTGGGTCTCGTTGCATGGAACTGAGTTTGATTGAGTGGACTACCGGTCATTATGCCTGGTGTACTGAATTCACATTCGTTACACACACAAGTCACCAACATAACCGTAATATTTTGGTCTACAGATAACCAGATTCAAAGCTGACACAATAATTCTGGAACTTACACAACAACTCCATGACATGCACAGAACGTTGCCTTGTAGCAAATCTCAAAACCATGCAATGTATCTCTTAAAAGACCTCTTTAAAGATCTCTTACGATCTCTTTAATGATCTCTTAAAAGACCTCTTTAAAGATCTCTTACAATCTCTTTTAAAGATATCTTAAAAGATCTCTAAAGATCTCTCAAAAGAGATCATATGCAACACATCTTACAATACATGTATTAGTCTCAACCTTCACAATATCATCACTGTTCTATAAAATCTCAGTACAACACGATAAAATCATAGGCCTTCCTTAGAACCATTTCAATATACCATTTAAATAACTTTCCTAGTTTTAAAATACAGATATTTTTTAATATATTCAGCATCGTTTGAAACGCATCACTATAACATTTACACAGAGTGAAGTGGGGCCTAATTTCAGTTCTTATCCAAATGAAATATATGTTAATCCGCCAGAAATTCCCAGAGTTTGAAAACCGTGATCCAAAATCTCCAGGTTCACAACGAGAAACACATATCCAAATGAACGCATCGAGCGTCCCTCACATGTCTAGTTACAATCTCCGTATGAACCCTCAACTTCGCCGAACAAAAGCGATAAATCTGCTGACTATCACGCCACGTTATTGGTACTGCAGCTTTCCGGATGAACGAAATTGACAAGACACTTTCGTCACCGTAGCAAAGCATCGAATCCACATATCCTCACATTCGCAACTTTCTTAATCTTATCCGTGTCTATCCACAGTGTAAAAATATAAAAATCAGTGATTATATAAATACTGAGATGCGATGACAGTTGTGTCTGTTGGTCGTTCCCTAAGATCGTCATGATGTACAGCGGTGTTTTGGACAGCGCGAGGTGATTATAGCACCATGTGGATGGATGGATAGCCCTCGTCTTCTCTCCAACTATTCTTAATATTGATCACAGTCATATTTGTCTCAACTTGTGAGAGACCGGGGAGTTGTGCACAGAGTGTCACGGAATTTTGAGCCTAATGATCCATTATTTGAGCCCATTTGAGCCTACTTTTACAGTAGGCATCTTGATCAGTGGTGCCTGGAACGCCAGCTAAACAGAAGACACCTTACACCAGTGGTTCCTGACACACCAGCTACACAGAAGGCACCATAGATCAGTGATGCCTGCCACACCAGCTGAGAAGACACCTTACACCAGTGGTGCCTGGCACACCGAGAAGACACCTTACACCAGTGGTGCCTAGCATACCAGCTAAACAGAAGACATCTTACACCAATGGTGTCTGGCACGCCAGCTAAACAAAAGGCACCACAGATCAGTGGTGCCTGGCACACTAACTGAGAAGACACCCAAGATCAGTGGTGCCTGGCACACCAGCTTAACAGATAGCATCTTAGAACAGTGGTGCCTGGCACAACTTTGAACAGAAAGCCTTTTTGAACAGTTGTGTCCAGGGCTACCAGCTTCAGGAAGGAAATCAGTTCGAGGACACTGACAGTGAATGACTGGTTTTGCAAAGCCATGTGAGGGGCACTGATCACAACCAAGCCAGTCAACTTGTCAGTAAGGGGGTGTTAGCATAACCACAGGTGCAACATTGGACACCCAAGTTTAATTTCAATTCCCTTTACACTATAATATGATGTAATTGAGTCAATTTTTCCGCGGCACTCTGTGCACAACAAACTTATGAAATCAGTTCAGAACTGATCAAACCTACTTCTTGATCAGCCCTGAGAAAATTCAATAGATAACCACAGGTTTCTGTGTGATAGCACATTGGGTAATATAGTAAATGATAGATTTGTGCACATGAGGTTTGGTGTACACGAACTGAAACTGGCTATTTTTGTACTGTACAGTTTGAGCCAGTCAGTTCATGCCACCAATTATAAACAGCCAGTTCAATAACCACATCTCCGTAAGTGAGTGTCGGTGACATTATGAATTGCTGGAAAACAGTAAATCTAGAGTTGTACAATTCATTCGTTGGCCAACACATAAGACAGGCCTTCAGCCACAAAGTTTCATGAGTAAAATTATCAGAAATTGGGAAGCAGCAAATTTTTATTTTTCTTTTAAAAGCCATGTCGCTGTAGAGGTCATTCTTTGTTCAATTTTGGAGTAATTTTTAATTTTTTTCTTAAGTTTTTGTCTGAAGGTGACTCCAGAAGATGAACAGATAGGGCCATATTCAGTGTACCATACATACATCAGACAATAGTTTCCTAGGCCTTTAACCTGTGTAATGCAGAACTTGTACGCTGATTAGGCTAAACACCCTTTATGAATATGGCCCATATAGTTTCAAGAGCGGTACAAAAATAAAATATACAACCACCTTGATTTCCCCTATTTTCCAGCATCCACAACATCACACAACTGCTGCTGGTGTATTTGGCCTTGTATCAAACTCAAGTTCACATGAACAGGAGAGTTTTTTTTCTAAATGTGACCCGGCACAGCAAAATGAGTCGCATGTCGCTCTTAGCTTAGCAGGATGAGACCAAGTGTTTGTCAGTTTCAATATTGTCTGCCTATTGTGAAATCTGAAGCAATCTACATGTATTTCTTCCATTCTCTCCTGGTGTCACCTTAGTTCGTTGAGGCTCACCTTCTGAGTGACATGCGGCCCTTTTCGCCAGAGCGGGTCACAAATTCTCTTCCTAACTCAAAGCAATCAAGATAGTAGATCTGTTAGTTCTGTATGATATCCAATGATCATTCACACATATAACATGAACCCACAAGTCAAAACCTTTGGTAACTTGACTGATTCCTGCACCATTCAGTAAAATGGTCCAAAAATTTTCCAGATGGTTAGCAGTAAGTTACAAAGGCAATATTTGAAGAAGAGTTAAGAGTAATTCTAGGCAGGTCAAACATTTCCAAAAATTTTCAGTTTGTTCATATTTTATTTCACCAAGTGATCACACAGGTTCTATTCGAATGGAGATAAGTAAGGGAGGGTGATGCTTATTTTAGATGGGACGTAATGCAGTTCCTTTTTATGCAGTATCTCGTTTTTGTCAGCTCAGAGGGGATCAGTAGAGACGATGGCAAAACATAAACTTGGATAGGGCAGTAACTTGTGGTTTCATGGCAGTCAAATTTCCCCACTGATATTCAGAGCTGCCAAGTAGGACATCGCAAATATGGTAATAAATTTTAAGCAATCAGTATTTGCATCTTTAAACCCAATTATCATTGACAGATGATTTTAAACTTCATTTTGAAAACCAGACTCAGAAGAATTGCATATCTCAAAATGATCAAAAACATTTTTCTATACAGCTTGTGCAGGTGACTTAATCCGTGACCAAATTGATGCAAAATTTATATTTCACTTAGGGCCGTATGCACCAACGAAGATTATCTTGAACTCAGTTTGAGCCATATCTTTTCAAATTTCGCCAGAGCATGATGTGACAATGGAAAAGTTCTGGCTCAACCTGAGTTCAAGATAATCTTCGTTGGTGCATACGGCCCTTAGTGTGTTGCATTTTACTGTTGGCGCAAGTGGAGTGTGTGCGACTTGAACAATGACACGATCTACACACGTGGCGAACTTGGTCGTTGACATCAGGATGGTACATGTAGACTGCTGGTCAAAAGTGATGTCACAATGTGCCACTGCACAAGCTCTATAGCTAACAATATACAGGTATGCAATCCCAGGAAATTTGGATGATAGATTCAAGACTCTCCGTTGGAGGCTTTATATACCCGTCTTTATTCCATCTTCAAAATAAGATAAGGGTTGGATACCCGTTTTTTTCCCTAGCAGAAACACTGACAGTTAGTTGACAAAGGGAGGTAGCCCTGAAGTATCAGTTACATTTGATAAATCCACCATAACACTGATCATTGGATGTTTTAGATCTTTTTCCGAGCCCTTAAAGTTTGGGGGCACGGAAATCGATCTGTAGAAGGCACCAGTCTTGAAGCTGATATGTCAAAACTGAGCAATGTTACATAATTGGAATATTCGCGGTGATACTTCTTGCAATTTGATAAAATTTTACCGAATTCAACTTCCGCAATGGAAACTCATTATTTCAATTCGAAATTACGTATGAAATGCTTCAGTTTGAAGTGTTTCCAATTAAAATCTATATGCTAAACAGCATCTAATATACTGATTCTTTTCAATTCCTTCAGATACTTCTTATCGTACCACGACTTCAGGGCAAAAGCGTCTGTTAAAAAACGCCGTCACGATGTTGTGATAATTAATGATGACAATGTCCTCCAGGTGGTGCTGTCGACGATATAAGATGGCGGTGGTGATGAGGCTGTCCGTTACCGCTGTACAAAGCTATCATCAAACTTGACCGTTGTGCATCATGCGCATTTGTTGCTGCCGTCTAGCGGCATATTCAGCATATCCTAAAGTAATCTTTTCGCTACGATAACGCGTCAGTTTTATTGACTTTCGAATCTCATTAGTGATATCCTTTTTGAAGCCCCCCTTGCGAAGGAGGGAGTCAATAGTCTGTACCCTGTCCCAGCCTGAAAGAAAGAAAACTTCGACATTTAAATGATTTAGGCCTACAGAGTGGCACAGTGGCAACATCACTTGTCACTTCTGACACATCACTTGTCACTTCATCCTCTGCGTCTTTAGCCTTGTCCCAATCATGTCATCTTTTGCGTTAACTCATAAACTATAAATGAATCTGACCCCTACTTGACCCCACCTCCGAACCAATCAGAACTCGTGAAACAAATCACCGTTCGGCACTTTCTCTTCTCTTCCCGCACACATTTGTAACACAGATTTTGATCGGCACATCTATAGTATTAGCCTTTGCACACCGATGATTGGCTGAGGCTCTGAGCTCCTCAGAAGTGGGATATGTGATGGATTCAAACCAGGCTAGATGGGCGTCAGGCCAGATTAGACTGGTGAGAATGAGATGGGTTCAAGCCCTAGTCTTCATGTGATAGAGAGGCAACTTTCTGACCGTCAGGTTTTCTCCGGAAAATCCAGTTTCCTCCTGCTGTACATTTATTCGTCCGATGGAGGTTCTGCCCGTGACGTCACATTTCCATGACGACACGATGCCACCATATTGGCCATCATATGTCAACCGATGTCACGGCATGAACACAGCGTCTACACAGAGATTGTGATGTCAAAATGTCATGACGTGAGAGTTTTGACGTTGTCGCCGGCCATTTGAAGGCCGACATGGCCACTTCTTTGCAGTTACGTGACAAATGTAACGCGACTGAAAAAGCTCTATATTGTCTATAGAGCCAATAACACCATAGTTGGCCCTCAGCTCTCACGGAGTCCCTCTTTATCATATTGAGAATAGGTCCAATTTGGGTTTGAAGCTGTGACATCAGCGGTGACAGGCACCCATGTTCCACTGTCCCACTCTGACAGCCAGATATCCATCCATAATCATTCTGACTATAAGTAGAATCTTCTTCCCAGCATAACAGGAAATCAGGATCAAGTCTCGTGACAAAACTCATCCAGATACAGTGTTCTCCAACTCCTATAAGCTGCCTACCTGCCGCCAATTCAAAATATTAGCCCGCCAACCCGGCGGCCGAGTTATGTCCTTCCGCCAACCCAAAAAATGTTGCCGCCAAGTTAAAAAAATTGCCGCCATGTTGAAAAACCACGAGTTCAAATTGACAAAAACATTGGTGTTTTGCCTTCTACCATCGATCTCAGTCAATTTGTTTATCAACTGCCCTGAAAACAAAGTTGTTTCCTTCTCCCCAGCCCCAAAGTCATTCTCTGAATCGCCCACCATTAAACTGAGGAAATCGCCATGAACGCGGGAACACGTGCACTCTCCCTCCGACGACAGCTACGCCGGTCGCAGTCTACATGGGGACTCCACTTCAAAATGAAAATCAATAATTTATGCGCAATCCACATAATGCGTTCACGTCTGTTCGCGCCATATTCGCGCCCTTCTTCCTGATTGGTCAATCAACTCTAGTCATGAACAGTGATGAATGGAATAGTAGCGTAACGGTGACCATATTTGGCACAGCGTCTGACGTCACACACTCGGCCAGTCGTTCGGCAATTTCCGTCAGGTTTCGTGCCAAGTGACTTCCTTGTAATGGCCGNCCTCAGCTCTCACGGAGTCCCTCTTTATCATATTGAGAATAGGTCCAATTTGGGTTTGAAGCTGTGACATCAGCGGTGACAGGCACCCATGTTCCACTGTCCCACTCTGACAGCCAGATATCCATCCATAATCATTCTGACTATAAGTAGAATCTTCTTCCCAGCATAACAGGAAATCAGGATCAAGTCTCGTGACAAAACTCATCCAGATACAGTGTTCTCCAACTCCTATAAGCTGCCTACCTGCCGCCAATTCAAAATATTAGCCCGCCAACCCGGCGACCGAGTTATGTCCTTCCGCCAACCCAAAAAATGTTGCCGCCAAGTTAAAAAAATTGCCGCCATGTTGAAAAACCACGAGTTCAAATTGACAAAAACATTGGTATTTTGCCTTCTACCATCGATCTCAGTCAATTTGTTTATCAACTGCCCTGAAAACAAAGTTGTTTCCTTCTCCCCAGCCCCAAATTCATTCTCTGAATCGCCCACCATTAAACTGAGGAAATCGCCATGAACACGGGAACACGTGCACTCTCCCTCCGACGACAGCTACGCCGGTCGCAGTCTACATGGGGACTCCACTTCAAAATGAAAATCAATAATTTATGCGCAATCCACATAATGCGTTCACGTCTGTTCGCGCCCTTCTTCCTGATTGGTCAATCAACTCTAGTCATGAACAGTGATGAATGGAATAGTAGCGTAACGGTGACCATATTTGGCACAGCGTCTGACGTCACACACTCGGCCAGTCGTTCAGCAATTTCCGTCAAGTTTAGTGCCAAGTGACTTCCTTGTAATGGCCGCCGCTCGGATCGATTGTTGACCGCAGATGCCGGGAAATTGGGTGTTTTATTCTCCAATTTTCAAAAATTTCTTCGTGCAAGGGGGGGCACCCCCCCCCCTCGTGCTACCCCCTATGCCGCCAAGTCGGCAGAAAAAAAGTTGGAGAACACTGCAGATACATTATAATATACAGGCTAGAGAAAAGCCTAATAGGCTAAAGAACAAGGTTCTTTAAGCCGTAATACAATTTGTTTCATAAGTGTATGTTAGGGTGAAATGTTTTCTACACACAAGAGGAAAAAATATCATTCTTAAACAACTCAATCATCTGGATCTATTTCTCCCATTATTTACCTTGTTCTTTAGCCACCTCGGGCAGGTAGGTAGCGGTTCTTGGCTTGGGTTGTTTATCAATTTGGAATTCTATCCTAATGCCATGGACACCAACCTAGAATGAGGACAGGTTAGTGTGAATGGAGAACGTCAAGAATATCTACACGTCTAAGCTGATGAGACAATGGGGAATCCACCGAACTGTGACAATACAGCCACTGGTATTACAGGGAATCAGATGGAATTCAGAGTTTTTTGGACCATTTTCATTGCACTCGTAGCTTCAGAATATCACAAGAACTCTCTGTCATGTACGAAAGCTTGAACACCGTACCTCCCAGTCAAGGTAGTCCTTAGCCTCTTCAAAGTTTGTAAGGAGGGAAACAGAGCAATAGAGTTTGGTCAATTCTTCTTTCTTGATTGGCTCGAAGCGGCTATCTTTCATTGCACTGTGGAAACAGACATTTTGGATTGGACTTTCAGCAGACGAACAAAAGATAAACAAAACAACTTATGATAAAACAGACGTGATGAATTATCAATGACTGGATCGGTAGCATATCCACAATCTGCACTCACTGTTTTTGCACTGAGCAAAAATATTCTGATCATACAAGAAAACCATAGCAATGGTTCAAAACGAGAACATTATTCTATCATTTTTCTTTTTTCCTGTACGCCACAGAGGCACGCTTGTAGCAAATGGCCGCACGCCTAATGACCAGAGAGTGGACTGAGTCACAGCAAATCTCCATTTACGTCACGGAAATCACATCCAGAATGAGGGTAATCTTTACCAAATCACTTCAATCTCTGAATCAGTGAGGTTGTCCTCATGACCTAAACAAAGAGTCCATGATTTTCACGTACACCATCAGAAAGATTGGACCGAATCAATGGAAACAGGAGATGGTCAATTGGCGTGTTAACAAAGCAGGTCCATCCAATTTTCATATCCTGTTTGATAGGCCTACATACTGGAAGTGGAAGAGGGAGCCTACAGAGAAGAGACTTCTCGTCAGTCACTGGTCACAATTTAACATCCAGGATTACAATCTTCTAGACAACAAGTTGTTTGTAGACAGAGGGTAAGTTAAAGGACCTACAGTCCAAAGAGCCTGGACTCGTGTAGCCAAATGGCACATTAGTTGCATGGAATATGGTGGGTTAGTCTCTGGAGCCAGGTAAAAAATATTACAGCCAATGACACAAATCCACTAAGCCCTTGGCCTGGCAGCCAAAGTGCTGGCCGAGTCCCTTGGTATTGTAGCCAAATGGGAAATCTTGTAGCCAAATGGTGCAGTGGCAAAGTCCCTAGTAGCCAAATGGTGCACATCCGCCGAGCCCCTTGCAACATAGGCAAAGTCCATTTGAAGCCAAATGGGAAACCTTGTGTAGCGAAGCTATAGGTAGCGGAGCTACAATGATATAATCCGCGTTCCTACCAGTCCAGCTGGCGGGACATGTCTCTTTAGCTCAGTGGTAGAGCATTGGACTTACAAGCAAGAGGTTGCAGGTTCGAATCTCAGCCTGGACAATTTTCTTCGCTTGTTACACTTGCAGCCAAATCACACACATTGGCTAAGTCTCTTTTCGCCAAACAAGAGATCTACAAAAACATCAACTTCGCAACCCATCATACGAATCCAGATTATTCTTTATTGTTTGCTCGCCACAGTAATTGGTCTTCTTTCCAAAGTACAATGTAGCGAGAAGTATCGCTAAGCAATCTGTTGTCATCTCAAATAACGACTGGACGAGTTTTTCTCTACATCATCATCATGAGGTAATGAATCTCCATTATCATCTGATGTAATGTAAATTGGAGACGTTACAGTAATAATGATGTGATGGACGCTCGATAACCTGTCATTGGTCAGAACGCTAAGGCTTGATTCATACTTTAGACGCCAAGCGTCTGCAACCGACGCATGATCAAGACGCCAACATCGTCCTGTTGATTTGTCCTTTGCACTTCGGCGTCGAATGCCGCATCGTGCAAATCTGATCACGCTCTGACGCAGACTCTGGCATCTGAAGTATGGATCCAGCTATTTTCCATTTTCATATCAGATACTGCATTTTTACTGAAAAGATACAGACACTAGTTTCGCAGAATATTCTCCTATGGGCATCACATGGTCAGGGCCAATCTTCCCAACATGCACCTTACCTTGTGATCGCATATTCCCTGAGTCCGTTGTGAAGTTTCTGGGCCGAGAAGGTCCCTATACATCCACGAAGGTGACGGTCCCTGCCAGACTTCCATGTCACAAACAATGGACTGTAAAAATATAAGACGCATAATCAGGGAATTCACTTTCAGGGCCTGACTCTCGACACAGGGGGTTAGGGTAAGGGATGAGAAATTGAGAAAAAAATTCTTGAAGAAATATTTTTAGTAGGTGGCGCTACCATCACCTGTAGGCAATGAAATTGCCGCCTGCCACCAATTATTGAGACGGCTTTGAGTCGTGTTAATTAGACGACCAACCCACTAATCCTCCAATCAATCAGCTGATCGTCATTAGGTGCAGATATCGATAAATGATGTCAAGACGAGCTCAAATTTCATGGAGCCCTTGCCAAAGTCATTCAGAAATTATTAGTCTATAAAACTGCAAAAGAATGACAAAGATTGTGGTTTAACCCTTCCTGACATAGAGACAGACAGACAGACAACCTGATCACAAATTTATGAGGCAGTGGGCTGGGTGGGGGTGGCAATTCCGGCTTACCACTGGTGCGACCACCTACACTAGGCTCTGAGCGTCTGTTGCACCTCCTCAGATGATTTTCAATGCGGGGGGGGGNATCTACTGTGAATTATTGGCAAAGTCAGAAATCTCAAACTCCGAAATACAGTAAATTTTAAACACGCATATTGTGTTTCCCGACTCCCTCAGGAATGCAATGCGTACTAACATCATTACTTTCCAATGAGATGGTGAAGACGCAAATTTATTTTGACGAGTGGAATATAATGAATCCAATCTGATCGGCAGTTGTATCGAGTTAGTATCGAATGAAGACCAGTGGGCGGACATGTCTTCGTTTAATAGTCACTGCCGTGATGTATATCACAGAAGGACGAATGGAACAGGTATCTCGAAACTCATCTTCAGGGGACTGATATTCTGCCCGGTGCAGTTTATTAATTAGAATAGAGAATAAGAGAAGATGATTTTACAGCAGCCAGGATGGGGTGATAAAAAAATTTTGTGCTTATTCAATTTTGGGTATTGACAGATTGTTGCAAACCATTCTCAAGAGTACTACCAGTGCTTGAAAAGTTGCTCGTTAATTCGCCATTTGCATAAGACGTTGCTAATGAATGCAATCATAAGGTCGCAATTTGGCGATAAAAAAGTCACTTTTTAATCGCATTTATATAATATCCGCAAAAGTCTAAATTTAGGCCCACTCTGTACTTTCTAACAGGCAATCAGATGCCAGGAAATCGCTTCTACAGCCTCTGATTTCAAAATTTTTCTGTTGCAGTCCCCCCCCCCCCCCT
>NMRB01000279.1:342388-418410 GCA_002633025.1 Notospermus geniculatus
CAGCTCTGTGATTTTTTTTCTCTTAGCCATTTTTTTAGCCAGATGAAAACTTGTTTTAGCCAAATCCTTGTCATTTGAGCCAAGAAATTTAAATTTGAGGAAGAAAAAATAAAGATGTTTGATTGCATTAAATCTTAACTATATTATTCCAAACTCTATAAATCCCGAAACTACTTAGCTTAGTGCTAGAATTAAGGACATGGCCCTTTGCCGCCTCACTGTGGCACTTTTTACAATGTATGCAGCAATTTGCTCTGACATTTGCCACAGTAAAGTTAAAACTCTGTTCCCCATCTGCAGATTGGCATCTTCAACCACCAAGGGTTAATATCAGTCCTGCGCAAGCAAAGTGCCTTTGATAATCAGAAGTTTGCACCAACTATAGGCCTACTACATCTAGGTGCACCACAAGTAGTGCACACCGACATCTATAGACATCAAAGCTTCGTCAGACATGGCAGAGATCAACATCAAAAGTAGCCGCTTGCCACAAGTGTTTACGACCCGTCAATCATTCAGTTCGTCATGCTGGCGGTGATGACTGTTTCACCCACAGTTGTTACTAGTTTGGTATGACACTGTAGGTCAATGTATAGTGAACCACCACCAACTTGGGTGAGACAGAGTTCCGTTTGACGATGTCACTAGATGTGTGCTGAAGAGGGATTATGCGCACAAACATGCGCATGGCTACCGATCTGAAGCAAGCGTTGTCGGGCAGTAATGAGTCAGAAAGTGGGGTTTTTAGGGGTTTTTAGAACTTTACTGCAGTGCAGCTTTGTGTCTTGACTAAATCGTTTTTTCTCCTTCGCCAAATTTGTAGCCTTACTTGGTTTGAGTTTCGCCATGCTTATTTTATTTTCGTTTTGGCGCAAATGGCGAGCGGCAGCGCGGGCCCTGGAAGTCAAGGCATAGCGACAGAACTCATAAGATGGGAAGATCTATCTGTCCAGGGCACGATGGCTTAATCAGGAATGCCAGAAGAGTTGTCTTGTCAGATCAATACGGAGAGGTCGTACAGCGAAATGGACCCAACAGGGTCTGCTACCCAAACATCGATCAGGCTGCTGTAATTGGAAGATTGTTGCCCTGGTTTGCAAGCTCGTATTGGGTCGGGAAGGAGAGAAGTTCATGTCAACTCATCATCAAACCAGAGGGGCTGTCAGATTAGTGCCTGCTGGAAACATTGGTGCCCGGCACCTCACAGGGTCTCGTTGAGATTCCTGGGGTGGCCACATAGAAACTCCGCTAGCGCTAGCGGAGCCCACCTACCGATAGTGCTGTAGGCCCTACATTTTCCCATGCATTTTAACACCGATAGGGTGTCGAAGCACTGGCGGAGTTTCTATGCGGCTACCCCTGGTCATTACCAGTGGTCCCAACATTCTTGGAGTAGGGGGTATTCTTGCTGAGGAGGAGTGTACCAGAGCAGTACATTTGACTCTTCTTCCTGTAAGTACATGTAGGCCTTATACAGACAATGAAAATCCCTTAGGTCAAGGTGGAGACCGGGCTTGGAATGCAGTTTGAATGGGGGTGTAAAAGATAGTGCAGCATGCATTTTTGCACCGATTCAATCTATTTCAAGACAGGTCTTTGAGAGACGGAGCACAGCATGGAAGGGCCTACTTGAATATTTGATGCGAGCTACCTGCAAATTTTAGACCCTGCAAATTACTCGTTGTTCTTGTGACCTGACACTAGACAGAGTGGCTAGACTTCTGAGGCTGTGATTTCCCAAGCATTAGTTAATTGCTTTTCATCCAAAAATGCATTTGACACCAAGCTATCAATCCAATTGGAGACATCCTGACAAATCTAAGGGAGACATTCATCTTGGATGCTTTCAGATATCACATAAATATGAATAATGCCTTGACCTACAAAGTCTGATGCATGTCAAAACTGATTTATGAATACCTACTTAACTATTCAACCAAAGTTATCACAATGGTCAAGTAAACAACCCAGTCTGCATGCTAAGTCACCTCCTATCTAGACCATCGCTGCATTCAACAGTGTATTATGTACTCACAGTCATATGGGACCAGATGGTGCCATTTACATTCCACCATCTCTGATTGTCAGTTCACAGAGTTACACAAACATTTTACTTGTAGCTCACAGGCAACCACTTCATTTGCCACAGGACATTGACAGTGACACTGAAAGCATTAGCATTGTCCAGCCAGTTGCCGCTGGCATCCTTGGTCAGTTGTCTCAGCAATAGGGAATGGGCAGCTCAGCTCTCCGGCAGGAAGCTCCCAGCTTGAAGCCAGCTGCCACAGGCATAGATGAAAGTGGCTCTCAAGTCACCTGCTACTGGCATTCCCGGATTGCTTTCAAGTCAGTTTCTCTAGAGCCTAGGGATTAAACCAGCTCTCAAATCAGTTGCCACAAGTATAAGGGAGCTGTCAAGTTGGTTTCTTCAAACACTGTAGTGTCAAACAGGAACTATTCTCAAGTTAGAATGCCATCAGGCATGATGTAAGTTGTTTCTGAGTCAGTTTCCACAAACGATTCATAGCAACCACTCACTAGTGACTAATATAAACAACCATGTACATGAACTGGCTTTTCCAGGTTAGCCATCCACTGAACTTTGCCAAGCCCATTTTGTTGAAAACAACTGACTTCCCATTTGGTTGTAGGATATGTAGGAAAAATGGCATGTCATGCATTATGGGCTCAATGGTATTATGATGGATTACCAATATCGCCCACCTGCAGTTTTGAATGATTTTGAAATTAGTATCCTTGTTTGCATTAAGCCCAACCAACACAGAATGTCAGGCCATAATATTATGGAGACCTGTAGCCTAAGTTCAGTTTATTTATATGTCACTGGCACCGTTGTTAACATACTGAGAGTGAAAGTTGGCCTATTGGCAATCTCAGATCAGCATGTATAAACAGCTTCCAAGTGTGTCTGTCTGAAATGAAATGAAATGAAAGGATCTTGACTTGGGACTGGGAGCCATGCATCAGGAGTCAAATTCTCTGCAACAAAGAAAAATAAATTATGATATAATGAAGAAATAAATTGGTAGGCCTAGGCCTATTATGTGTCTTACAATCAACAATCTGACTCATCAAAGTTGAGCAACAAACATGACAAAAGGAATCTGAGTTGGCACAACAGTGGCAATTTTAGCCATGAGCCGAAAGTTCTTTTTCAGAAGTCTGTCGCCCTAGGCCCTAGGTCATTCAGATCCACCAGGTACCAGGGCAGGGGGCCTAAGCCAAAAGGTGCCTTTGATCACAGGATTAGGCTATGTGTATAATCCCCTCATTTGATTCTTGGGGGGGGGGATATCACCAACATGTCCACAAACATAAAAAGTTCTGATTAGGGTGTTTCGCATAGATCTGAACTATTTTGAAGAAGAAATAAAGAGTGTTGAGAATGGACTGGCCCAAAAATTGTTTTCACTTCCTCAATCCTAGACCTCATATTTCCCATTGTAAAATTTTGGAAAAAGCTGGGTAAAGATTTAAATGATCCTATATTTTCATTCCCTGAAAATAGAAGTTATTCTGAATGCAGGCTTTGGCAAATTAAGGCCAAAGCCAACACCCAAACAAACAGAGAAGAACCCACAAACAAACCTAACTACAACAGCTGGCTAGAGCTAACACCCCTATTTTTCACAAATGGAATCGCCGCGTCGGTGAATGAACCCATCAAAACATTGCGAAAATCTCAATAAATAATCCGCACGAATATAAATCCTTCAACAGACGAAAGGAATATATTCCATACGAAAGAAATCCACTCAAATTATTCCTCTTTTCCCCCTTAAATGAAACAAATTTCGATGTTTATCCGGTTCCCAACTTACTATTCATCATTTGTGAAGTGAGGTCTCGGTGGGGGTGTCATCGTGTTGTTTAGATGGTTCAAGAGAACATCAAAACAGTACACACACATGTCCGGTTTTATCGTAAGCCCGTTCGGGGGGCTGCTACTACTGTGGCCATTCTGATTGTGGTATTCGTGTTTATCGTTTTTGGTATTGTGAGGATGGACAGTAGTTCCATTGCAACAAATTGCAGGCATAGAATTGTTCAGTTTTTGTTTCTTTACTCCACAGCAGCCTGCAGCCATCTTGGAATGTTCCAATTTTGTAGATCTCGCGAGATTACACAGGTGAAATCGTGAAAGTCACAAGATTAAAATTTGGACATCAACGTGATATTGATTTTATTAATCCTTCGAACCGTGCGAAAAGTCTCTTTTGCGATAAGATTTGATTCTAAAATAAATTAGAATTGCCTCTGCTTTTAATGTTATAATCAATGATTGGCACAATCAGCCGAAAAGTGAGCTTTATTAGCCGGTTTTCCAGTTGCCAGAATTCGTGTTGTGTTTCTACTTTATACCAACCCAAGAAAAGAACGCATACTTTGATGACGTAAAACGCAACAGCTTTACTTCTGAACGCTTCATTTGTGATTTTCTACGCAAATAACTCACGAAATAACGCATATGAAACATCAAAATAACATGTAAACAAGCAAACAATGAATGCTGTAAGCCTCTACTTGTCGACGTGCCGCTACATTATGCAGGCATCCCCTGAAAACCCATATTCTTGGGGTGATCTGTACAAATACCTGCCCTACCTGCGTCAAGCTTTGGCTTGTTGTGTGTGTACACACATCTTGCACATTCCAATGGGACCCATTGACACTATATGTCAGCATCATGTTTGCCAGCATTGCATTGGTGGGAAGATGCGTCATTTTCCGTCATGCAGTTGGTGCAAAGATTATGGACAATTTCAAGAAAATACACAGCTTCGAATCGTTATTCAGTGTTACAAGAAACTTTGCCAATATTTGAACCATTCCACAGTCCTAAATGCTTTAACAGAAGTTGACAATGGTGATAAGAACAGCATCATGAGTATAATTCAAGAGGGAATAAGCATCGCTGACAATTATGACTATGGAGCAAATCCGTTGCCTCTGTCTTCATTTTATACAAAGTGTCAGTCTCCAAGACGTATTCTGGAATCGGATCACGATACAGAAAAGAATGCTGCTGCATCAGGATCACCTTCAAAGGACACTGTTCAAATGCCTGCTTCACCACAGGCCTCACCAACTATCAGTGCTGAATGTGTCTCTCCGTCTTCACCACCCCATTCCCCTGGCATGAAGAAGGAAAGAAAGCGATCAAGAAGTGGGAGGAAAAGTGGAGGTGCTTCCGTCAGTGTAACGAATTCAGACCAAGGTCACAGCTCCTTGCTAAACATAGGCCAAGAAGGAGGGCTTCTACTACCCTCAGGTGGTAGTGACACTAATCCTGATTCAGTCACTGGCATAAGTCCTGGTAAACAGAACTCTGATGTTGACTCAAGGACTGAATGTAAAAAGCGTCTTTACTCTGGAAGTGATCCTGAATGTCATGATTCCAGTTCCGCACAAAAGTCACGCTATGACTCTTGTTCTGAGCGAAGGCGCTCCCGTTCTCAGAGTGGAACAGAGACAAAGATGTGCCACCGGGCCGCTGGCAGATATACTGCTTCCAAAACGAGTGACAATCATATCAGTGATGCACAAAGAGAACGAAGTAAAAATGAGACAGTGTCAAAAAGTGATGGGGGTTTTAGCAGTAGTGATTCTGAACGGGAACGGTGGGAGAAGAAAGAACACAGGACTCGGAGAACAAGCACTACACGTGTCCCAATAGGTGATTATAGATTGACTGATGGTGTCCGTAAACTGTCGGAGCAGAAGGAGAAAGCTACGCTCGCAGAGCCGGACACTAGTCAACCTGGTCCCCAGGAGAAACCTCCTCCTCTTAGTCCAAGAGTTTGTCTCGGGGAACATGACTACATGAAAGAGAGTCCGTATTACAGTGTAAGCATGCCTAATGGCAATGAACCGAAACTGACGATACGCCGTAAACATCCATCCAGTTCCCCCATACAAACCTACTCCAGGAAACGTCTTCGAGCTGATGATCAAGGTATCCCCCACTTGGAACTTTCAGCTCCAGAATTGTCTCCAACATCTGGAAATATGAGAGCTAAGAAAAAGCGTGGAGGCAAAGAAATCAAAAAGAAGGGTTGCCGATGCGGCACTGCTGCTTCAACCCCTGGGAAACTGACGTGCTGTGGACAGCGCTGTCCTTGCTATTCAACTCATAAACCGTGCATTGATTGTAGCTGTCGGGGTTGTCACAATCCAAGGAAGTTAGCTGTCCCTGATAGCACTGTAAGAGAGGAGGACAATGAGGAGTCCGAGATTTTTGTTGATATTTGAAATAAATATGCATTGTTGTTTTCAATTTGTATGCATGTAGTAGTTAGGATCATCAAAGCACAATGGTGTTTCACATGTTGGATAGTTATAATAGTTGTGCTAAAGTTGGGTAAAAATTTGAAAATAATGAAGGTAGATAGAGTACATGTACAGGTACGAAGGGTGAAGAAATAGGTGGGTAACATCACCCACAGGCTACAGCAGACTGACGTCCTGGAGGACTCTACAATCACCTAGATGGTGCCACAGGTTTTGATTGGCAAAACCATTGCCCTGTTAGTGGTGCCACCTATGAAGTGATGCTTTCACTTGCAGCTTGTCTTGAAATTGTATACAAAAACTGTTCTTTGATTGACAGTTGCAACCGATCACCGGTGTTTCCATTCACCTGTATAAGATGCTGACACGACTACGACAAATTACTGACAACTGTAATCTTGCAAAGGCTGATTCTACTTGTAACAACACACCTATACATTTTCCTGCTTTTCCATTCTGATGTGTAAAATCATACATGAAGCTCCTGTTCCAGGATGGTGTAGGAAAATCACACATATTCATTTGAAAATTCTGTGCTTGATATCCAAGGCATTGGTATCTTTAAATTCGATATGACGTAAGGCCCACACTCCCCTAATATTTTCCTAGCTGATCTCATGTTTTGTTGCGAATACACACTAAATGTTGATTGGTATTCTGTGAGTAAGTTGGAGTGTTATTTGTTTCATGGTGTAATTTCCATATTCAAGATGGACCTGGGTGTGTTATAGACTAATTGCTGATAGCGACCTGTTTTTGGTGTTATAGTGAATGGTATCATAAATAGATCATAGTTTTGATCTTTTTATGGTTTTGATCTATTTGATGGTGTTGAATTACCAGGTAAATCGTTGTTGGTACATAACTGATATATTCAGGTAACGCAAAGTGTGTTTTCAGGTAATAGGCTCAGATTCAGGTAATAAGAAGTGTGTTAATCAGGTTATAATAGGTTGGCTTTACTTCTTGATGGTTTTAATCATTGTGCAGTGTTCAAATACGTCATCCAGGGTTGAATTTGACCAGTATTGCCAAGTTTAGTTTGTCCTTGGGTAAGGGATATAAATGGCCGAGTCACATCAGCTACGAATGTGAAACAGTTCTTTCCGTGCACTTTTGCATCCTGTCTAGTCAGAAGGGTAATGCTTTGAGAACGGATAAAGCCCAGTTTGATGAAGTGTAAGGTTTAGGCATTGCATGATATGTGGATTTGACTTGAGGTATTTTGGTCAAGCTTTAATGGTAATTCTGTCGAAAATTTGTTAGAATCATGGTAAAATAAATAAGTAGTGCAAATCATGTAGATTATGATTTTCTGATGATTTCAAATCCTTAAGTTTTCGAGCGAGTCAAACATAAGTTGTATTCAGTTGAAAATTCGTTAAAATCATGATAAAAATTTGTAAAAAGTGCAGATCATGTATATGTTTTTCTGACAATTTCAAATCTTTCAAGTACCGCAATTGAGATTTCAGGGACAGGCAGTTCTGGCACTAAATTATGGATTTTTTGCTTTATGTAGGCTATCACTTCAAATCATGCTTAAATTTATTGTCCTCAACTCTGGCAGCCGTGATCCAGTTGACCAGGGCATCGCTTGGAAGTCCTTTGGAACCCCTGATCAGGAATTTCACATCTTTGCAGAAAAAGATGCTGTAAAATGTTGAACAAGTTTAGACAGATGCAGGGTGTGTGTTAGATCCCGTCAATTTCATCACTTCCTTTGTTACATGTACTGTACAGTTAACACTTGGAGTAATGTAATAATTATGCACAAACTAATGTAGATCATGTTAATGTGAAGATAGTAGTTTTGATATGAACTTGTCGTTATCTTCCTTTTGTGCAGGCAGTGACAATAGCTGGGTGCAGAAACAAAATCCTGTGATGTGCAGGGAGTTAAGAAAAAATCAAATGGAGAATTGAGCACCAAATATGTGAGGCAGTCAAGGAAAACCCGTCGGATGTTGCATTTGAGGAAAGTGTTGATGGCCTTGGTGAAACCGCACATTTCAATACCGGTAGCTGAAATATACCACATAACAGGTAAACAGTAGCAAATCAATGCACAGGCAATTTGACAGCCCTTGTTGATCATTCAGCGACATCCGATGGGTTTTCCTAGACCGCCACACATATGGCATTATTTAATTCGCTCAATAAACTACCGGTACCCCCAACATCGGACAAATCAAATGTACATGTACATGTACAGCAGAAGGAAACTGAAGAAAACATCCATGTCCGAGAACTGCCCTTTCTATCATCCTACTGTGGCTCGAACCCAGAACATCAGAGGAAATGGGTGCAAATGCCGCCTCCACTGCACCACTTGGACAGCAAGGAGCCATCAACGTGAAATTTCTGGCCAAGTCTAGATGAGGCAAAATTTTTCGGGAGAAATCATGGCTGTACCTTACATTAGGGAACAGAATGGACAAACTACACCTTTTGGTCTACAATATTTTATTATAAAACGCATCCATTGTATGAATGAGTGGCAGGACTACATAGTGAGCGGAAAAAGGCACCGTGAAAACTAAAACTGATTCTAGGATATTACAGGCATTGTGCAGGTGACTGATTATCTGGAGGGTTTGTTTTAACAATCAAACCATGATGACAACAACTAAAAGTGCATAGTAAGTAGTAAGAAGTCAGATTTGAATCTTTCTAGTATNGGCTCACCGGACCCTTTATTGTCCTTGGTGGAACTTTTCAAGCTTCCACAGTGCTCATCACAAATTCTTGTCACATCTACATCAGAAATCGCCACGAACCATCCCACCCCAATATCCCAACAAATCAAGATACATCCGCTACATCGAATGTTCACCCAAATCCCTACGGTCCTCACACCTTTAAACACCATTCTCACATGTCCCATTCCCCAAACCTCACCCCAGGTGTCCTGATTGGTCACAACATGCCACCATCCCAAGAGTGTAATTAACCTGAGGACGAGGTTAAAGCAAATATACACCTATGGTTGCTCGTCATGTACAATCGAGGAAACCATCCGAATTATCACAATTGCTCCTATCTTTGACAATATTTGTCGTATGTGACCAGAAACGGTGATCGGGTAGCTCAGACGGGAGACTCTCGATCATTACTGTCTGATCTGCCTCTTTTTGATTACTCTCTTTTCCCGAGTTCTACTTCTGTTATTACGCTTTCTTCACGAGACGAACTCTGAATGCGTCATATGGGCAAAGCCCACTCATGAAAATTCAGTATCCTCTGCCGGTGGATCAGTCAGTAACGGCAAAATAGATTTTCACTGACACTGACAGAGTTGTCAAGGGAATTGTATTATTTGATTTTTTTTTTCATCAGGGCCGAAACCATAGCATTATTGGCCGTGGTAAGCATAGAAGAGGCCATCTCAAGCTATTCATGTTCCTCACTTGGATGGAGTATTTTACTTGCCCTGGCAAAGACACAAGGTAAAATGCACCACAGCTTATGCGGGTGATCCACTGACTTGACGACGAGTTTACGATCGATCAGTTGGCGACTTGTTCACGACTGCCGTCGTGAACAAGTCGTCAACTCGTCGTCAACTAGTCGCAAACTGATCGTGAAGAAATGACGTAATGTTGAAGCTGATCCACTGAAAAAATACGTCTGCTACAGAGCAAACTTTACGACAAGTTGACGACTAGTTTGCGACCAAATCAAACATGTTTGATCTCGTCGTAAACTCGTCGCAAACTAGTCGTCAACAAATTTCAGTCGTGAACGAGTCGCAAACCCGTCGTGAACGAATCGTGAATGCTGATCCACATGCCACGATTTTTCGTCGTCAACTAGTCGCAAACCCGTCGTGAACAAGTCGTCAACTGATCGTAAACTCGTCGTAAAGTCGGTGGATCACCCGCATTACTGTCCCTTGTGATGGACTGAAAGCCAGGAATGATTAATCCCATATGGCCCAGGATTTGAACCCAGGACCTGTCGCTTGCTAAACGGACGTGATAACCACTAGGCTATCAAGGTTTCCCAAGTGAGCAAAGATTTCTGGTCAAGGGAATCATCCTGAACAAGCCTTAAGACACTGCTATTGTGGGAGTTTTCTCATGCTATTAAGGCCCGTTTCCACATGAGCGTTTTACGCCGCATTTTGATGCTTCACCCATTGTTTGGAAGCAGAGCGGCGGAAAATTACAAAAGATTTGACGCATCACACAGCGTGAAACGCGCATGTGGAAACGGGCCTTTAACCTCCCTGATGGCAACTCAGCCATAGAAAACCAGTGGCAGTCATTTGTGTCATTGGTCTTGGCAAAAGTATTAAGGAGACCAAGAATGGTAGATTGCCCATTGAGGGCTAACACGCACAAGATACCTCTCACGTGAAGCAGTGGCTTAAGGGTGCATTGAGCAATTTCTGACCGAACTATCGCTGTCATTTCATCTGAATGCTCTTCTTGAAAGCCGAATCCTATTGCATTCCACAACCCTTGGGCCTAACGTCTGATGACATCAAAATTCACATCACAAAATGCGAACAAAATTGACTAATGCGAATCATACGATACGTCGGGAATTGTTCTGCTAATTTATTTATGGGGTCCAGATTGATTTGCGATTTTCTTTGTTCCGGCGCGCACCATCACTGTCAGATCGCTTGGTAGCATCGTTCGTCATTTTGCACGCTGCGTAATCTTTGACCTCTCGGGCGTGTTGAGATACTTATTCAGTGAGAGAAAATTGAGCGATCATGTCTACGATGGTGTTTTTAACAAGGATCGCGAATCTGACATCTTGGCCGACAGTTTGGAATAGCTGAGGAACAGGAGGACATGAATCAATGTATCATTGCATGTGGTTAGAATGTCATTACTAGACGTGATGCCCTGATAAGTGGTAGAATTGACAAGAGAACAATTTGGCGACGGTCTGACGATCAGGAGCTGGAAGTGAGGAATCGAATGGATCAGTTTGTGTTTTGTCAGGCAACAATAGGATCCATCCCAAGCCTTCATAGCCTACTGGTTACCACGTCCGCTTAACACGCGGCAGGTCCCGGATTCGAATCCCTAGCCATATGTGATCCTCCACAGCAAAACCAGTCCCATGTAAAAACGCAAGCTACGATCCTCGGGTGTTTTCGGGGATTCCCTGGATTTCGTAATGACGTAATAGACGTCCTACCCAGGTAGGGTTAAAGTGTCCTGCACTGGTAGACTGATCTGGCCGTATTCTGGTCCAATTGCCAACAGGATTTTTCCGGATACGGTTATGCAGAAGTCCATTCATGTGATCAAATTTTTAAGGACAGGAATCTGACCAGATCCGTGTGCCAGTGATTACCCTGAACGGAATGTTTTTTGCGGCTTGTTTATGTTTAGCAATGAACTCGCTCTAACACAGCCGAGCAATAATCCACTAACTGGAAATGTACTTGCACCTCTTTACCCAACACGCTGAACCCAGATGACGGGAACGGGGGATCCACGATTTCAGAAAAGTGGGGGCGCACTGTCCTAGAAACATTGAAATCTGCAGTGAATATCAATGATTTGCTCCAAATCTCAGAATTTCACGGTTGATTTTATAGATTTGTTGGCAGAAAGGGGGACGTGCACGGGTGCGACCCCTTGGATCCACGCCTGGGGAAGGTTGTTCAACACTGTCATACAACAGCATACTGCCTCTTTCTATCGTTACAAGCAAAGGTTGGAAAAAGAGTGACCACATCGTCAAAAGTTGGATCGGATAAACACAATGAAACTGATACAACTGATGTCATCTGGGAGATGAGACAGGCCAAAAACAGGGTCGGACAAACACAATGAAATTGATAGGACTGACATCCGTATCCGGCAGTTCCCTGTTGCAACCATCGTCTCCTTGTTCTACATGTACGTATCGCATGTTTACCCACATTGTCTCCAAGCAGCAACATGTGGGTTAGACATCACAAAGAGGAATAGAGACACAACCAAATACGATAAAGAACGCTCAATACCTAGATAGATATGATCAAAGGCAGGAGTAAGAGAAGACTTTTTCTCTCTCGCAATGTTTTTGCCTTGTGTAGCAACTAAAAAGAATTGTAGTAGTATACGAAGCAACCATAACAGTTCAATTGGCAACTGGTAGGCCTATAATGAGGAACCCGCGTGCCGTTTATCCCGACAGGTCGGCGCAGCGATCGATGAGACCGAACCGACGTCATTGACGTCGTTTTATGTGTTGACGTTGCGCCATGAAAAAATCTGCTGTACATTTTTCTACAGGAAAAAATGAGATAAAGACGTTGCCGTTATCGCCATCCTACCTCTCTATTTTAAGGAAAAAAGCAAAGGAATTTTAGAAATTTTCATCCGCGACAAGATGGTGTAAATTTTAATGTCATGCGACCGAAAAAATAGAGTTGATTTCACGCCAGAAGTTAATGGAAATGACTGGAAATCACGTTGAAAAAAGAAACTTCGGTCTCATCGATCGCAGCGCCACGTCGTGACGTTAGTTCGTCCGGTTCCTCATTAGATTCAAAGTGAAGTCATCCTAAACAGAAGGTTACGCCAAGTATTGTTTGTATAAGATTTTTCCGTCAGGGCGGAAGCCAAAGCATTATTGGCCCTGGTAAGTACGGACGAGGCCATCTCAAGCTACTCATGTTCCTCACTTGGATGGGGTCTTTTACTTGCCATGCAAAAGACAACATAGAAGGCACCACAGCTTATTCTCCCATATGATGGACGTGAGGAGCAAGGGATGATTAATCCCATATGTCTGTATGGATTCGAACTCCAGATCTGCTGCTTGCTAAGCAGCCATGATAATCACTAGGCTATACCAGAAGAGTCTTGCAAGTGAGGTTCATTTTGCGACGTGGTGACTTTGCGTGTAGTACTCCAGGACAAATTTTTGCTGATGTCAGCATTATATCATCAATGGCCACATAAATAACCCACAAGGCAATGTACAATCTTTTTGTACGACTTTCTCTCTTACGATACATGTTTCTCATGCCAGAAAACGTTACACATCTTCAGTTAGAAAATATCAAAGACGGTGCTCTACGAGTAATGGAGGAAAAAAGAGAGTAATTTGCTAAGATTAAAGGGTTAGTGAATGGCCTTAGACTTGTAGCTAGTTTTTGCACCAGGCGCTTTCTGATCTTACAAGAAGCTTGCATTAGATACTTTGACTGGTGTCTCCTCTTGTATTTTTCCATCAGACCTTGCATTATTGCCGTAAGTTCAGTTGCGTTGATCAGACTCTCGTTTACGCAACTCTAAATGGTAGAGACTGTTGCCCGGTCACAAAAAGCTGATTAAATGCTAAGTAATGATCTCAGTGGCGAAACAAAGATGAATACCCTAATGACTATTGAAAGCAAAAACATCCAGTTAGATCACCAAGTGAGCAGACAGTTTTGCAGACCACAAGCTACAGTTATTGGATCTACCGGCCAGCTTTGCTTGGGCGTCACCTCCTTTTGCTAAGGGCACCCACTCAAAAAGCATCCATATTTGGATATCCAAGTGAGCAGCTAATTTTACAGACTGCGCAAACTAGCTATTATAGGATTCTAGCGACCAGTTTCACCTGGGCGCTGACATTTTTGCTTAGGGCCCTCTCCGAAAACATCAATATTTTGATATCCACCAGTGAGCAGCCCGTATTGCAGGCCACAAGCTATAGTTATTGTAAGATTCCAGTGACAAGCTTTACTTGGTTGTCATCCTTTTTTTGCTTAGGGCTCTGTCTCCAATCGACTCGGAAGACGTACCAATATTGACCACAAGGTACCAATACAGCCATCCTCTGAGAGAAACATCCCCTCAGCCAGATTGATAACAAACCAAAGCCATACAACTGAGTAATTAATTCACAAAACAAACGAAGACTGATATCAAAATGACCATCCAAAACAAAGCAATTATTCTAAACTGGTGTTTGGGTGGAGAATGGGAATCGATTCTGAAGCCCTAGAGGTATATAGTTGATTAAAGTGGGCACGCTATGAAGCCTTTATTATGAACAATGTAGAGATGAAATAACATCGGTTTATTTGATATTGAGGTCCATTCTCCTGATCAGGGGTTTTACCTCCCTTCCAATCCATTCACACAAACTTTATGTGTAAGCGTATGATGAGGAGTGCGGCCAAAACCCTGCTGTGGGAGCATGACTGAGATGCCTACAACAGGAGAAAGTACATGTAGATCTTGTTTGTTTGTTAACAGAGCATTATAGTTATTATAGTTAAACATTATAGTTATTAGTTAATGTGTAGTATGAAACAAGTAAATGCTTTTACTTGAATTCTCTTATACAGATGCACAATCTACCTATTTTGCGAGCCAATATCTACGAAAAAGTGGGTCTACTTTGGTCCTGGGGTGAAATTGGCCCTGTACATGCGTAATACAAAATGAGACAATGTACAGGGCCAATTTTGCCCTTAGGGCCAAAGTCGCACCACTTAACGATACCGTGAGAAGCGCATTTCAAATTTTCTCTTTGAAATCCTCAAGTTGTCAATTTGGCCAGAACAAAATGACAATATAATCGAAAATCCTGCCAATTCCTTTGAAGCCTCGGATTTAGGGTTTAATGAAGGCAGAATCTCTTCTTTTAGGCATCCATTAACAACCTATGATTAAAGGACAGGTAAGTTTCTTTAATGCAAATACACTAATCTCGCTCCCCATGCCCTTTGTTTTTCTCCAAGAACAAAAGCAAAGGGAAAGTTTTCTAAGATATGCAGTATGTAAATCTTTTGTAGATCAAGGATGGCAACAAAAATGAGTAAGATTACTGGATTTGCATAAAAGCAAGAATCTACGATTTTACTCAACGTCGCCAGAAACTGATCCCTTTTGTTATGCAGATTGCAAGAAAGAGAAGATGCTTAATTGAGTATCGCGATCGGAGATTTCTCGCCATCGGCAACCAAACAAACAAGATGATTAAAGTGCAAATATTGGGATTAAAGTGGGGGAAAACAATGGGATTCTGGGATTAAAGGTGGTATTTACGCATCCCCCGGCCGCCTTGTTTGGGGTAAAGATTATAGGCGGAGTCCAGTTACGAGTAATTCTGGCGGTAATTTAAAATATTAGTGCATCAAATTTCGACCGAATCTGATATCAAACGTCGAAACTCATTAAGACGGACAAGATAAGTGCAGCCATTTTATTTATACAGAAAGGGAAATTAGCAAGACCAATATGACAAAGGGAGAAATTGCACAGAAGATTTATGTGACCGATAAGTGGCCATCAATGAGATTGCCATAAACATGGACCCCGCTTTGTGGAAGATGATCATGCCTTTGAAATACCAGGGAAGATATCCTTTCATGGTTATGCATCATTTGCATCAGTCGTATTGGGAAGAATAAAGGAAGAGGAAAAAGGCAGTTCTTCTTCCGGTGCACCCACCCTACACCACTTTGGTAAGAAAAGACCCTTAGAAGATAAGAACTTTGGTCAGAAAAAAAAGATGTATTATATGTCTGTACCATTTCTTCTTCCACATAATTCTCCTTCTCCCCACTCCTTTGAAAAATAAAACATTGGCGAATAATTATTCTGTTTCGCGGTCTTAATAGTATCTGGTTCTCGACAATCAAGAAGAAAGAAATATCATATTCTTTGCAGGAACCATTCTTTGAAGGCGATAGCATTGGGTAATTTGCAGAATGCAAAAACGAGATACTTCCATTACTTTTATAAGAACCCTGCCAGGTGCTGTGGCCCTTGTTTGATGAGAAATAAGTTTTTGATGAGAAAAAAGTAAAACAGACAAAGGTGCAAAATCCCATGATGAAATTTTTTGCCAGACCACAGTTATGGCTTCATAAAAAGGGAGAACCTCAAGCACTTTACTGAACGCCATTCAGACAGGCAAGTTGGAAACTACAACACTAGAGGGAGTGAATGAAATAGCTGGTAAAGCTGCATGTGGACTCAAAACGATGACAGAATTGGCAAACTACTTAGAAGAATATGTCTCAATGAAGACACACCACCTAGTGGTAGACTGGTTGAAAGAACAAACCTGCAAGACTGCTGATCTAGCCAGCAAAACTGACAATCTAAAGCTAGGAATCCACCATTGATTTTCAAGCTGATTTTGCATTGTGACTTGCTTTGCAACTGGGTTGCGTTGCAACTGGGCACTCGATCGCCGTAGTGGACTCGCTAGACATGATTTCCACCAATGGCGAAGATGTGGTCAATTTCAGTCGACAATCAGTCGGCAACCGGTATCAGTTCCTTGCAATCATATTCAATCGCAAGTAGCAGGTTGCAAAGCAAGTCGCAACGCAGAAAATCAGCAGTGGACTCCTAGCTTAACCTGTCAACTTACAAGTGGAATGGTCTAAACAGAAGGACAGTCAATGCCCAAAAGAAAGGAGTAGGTTCAAAGAGCCAACTTGGTGGACAGATTGAAAGATCAGACCTGCAAGACTACAGATCTATACCCAGTGAAACTGCCACCAAATATGTCGACTCACAGGTGGACTGGTCTAAACAGAAGGACAGTCAATGCTGAAAAGAAAGGTGTAAGTTCATACAGCCAACCCAGTAGACTGGCTGAAAGACAGCAGAGCTACCAGCGAAACTGCTACCTAACCTGTCAATAACTTGCAAGTGGACTTCTCAATAGAAACCCCAATCGAATGTCCAAAAGAAAGGAAGAAGGTCAGAGGGCCAACCTCTAGCAATGAATTGGACATGGTAGGGGAGGGGACGATTTTGGCTTATATCTATGACCTAAATGATGATTGTCTATTTGGTATCCGGACAATAGTTCTCCAGTAGCTGTTCAGGTAAAAGAAGGGTCAGATGAAAAGTGGGAGGGACGGACAAATTTGTTAAACGATGTGCAACAAGGTCACCTACAGAAAGGTTAAATCAGCCAATGAGGAACCGGAGGAACTAACGTCACGACGCGGCGCTGTGAGCAGTGCGACCAAAGTTTCTTTTTTCTAACATTATTTCCATTTATTTCTGGCGTGAAAATCACCCTTTCGTTTCAGTCGCCTGGCATTAAAATTTACACCACCTTGTAGCAGATGAAAATGTCTGCAATTTTGCAATGCTTTTTTCCTTAAAATGAAGACATAGATGACGATTTCGGCAACGTCTTTATCTCATTTTTTCTGTAGAAAATGTACAGCGGATTTTTTCATGACATAGCGTCAACACTCAAAACGACGTCAATGACGTCGTTTCGGTCGCACTGCTCGCAGCACCGACCTGTCGGGGTTTCCGGCACGCGGGTTCCTCATTCCTTGTCATGACAGAGAAAGAACTCTACATCTACCAAAAGAGAAGAGACAGCCTTGTGCTTTAACTCGGTTCAATCTACTAAGTGAAGTGAATAATTAATGAATTTGTCTTGGATCTGAAATCAACAAAGATGGATGCGTAAAAGATGAGAAAGGAAATTTCTCTCCTTGAATCTTGACACTTCTTAATGTTGGCAAATGACTGAGGAACAAGGAAATTGGATTCTTTTAAAGTTAACCTTAAAGTTTAGGTTTATAGTCTGATATCAACAACGGTAGAGGTGTCATCCGAAAGACACTTTAACCCATGGCAGTCTATCCTGAAACCTTTCAGTAGAATTCAGATGAGCTGCTCATTCAGTGCTACAATCGAGCATTTCTGACCGGTGCCCATTTATACACCTGGGTGGAGAGAGGCCAGTAAGCAAAGAGACTTGCCCAAAGTATCACACCACAGTGGGATTCGAACCCGGGCCCTCTGGCCGCTGTTGGAGACCCAAACCACTACACAACAGTGGCTCCTTCTGTGTTGCTGTTGCTGTTGGTGTCTGCACCAAATATTTTAACTTGAATGACACCAACTGCAGATGTTGACACCAACACCACAGCTTAAGCTTCAAGTTGGTGTGGAAAATTGCTTGATGTTGGCTAATGTAAACCCGACAGCAAGGGCAAGGGCATCGTCACAAAACTCCTATAGCACTAACAGAGAAATTGGAGTTTGGTGGCGGTCGGCCCTGTATCAACCCCACTTTACAGTCCCTCATTGTTGAGGATGAATCTCCGCAAATGTCTTTCTGACATTTGTGGCGGAAAGTCTTGCTCCAGAAACAAGACACAAAATCACAAGAAGAAATGGTAACTCTCCCATCATGGACCAGACAATCAAGGTGGCCGTTATCCCACTTCCCTTTCATCCTGTCTGGGGAATGCCATGGATCAGGAAACACTAATTTTCTCAACCAACTCCTCCTGAGAATTTGAAATCGTTCTTAGGGTGTACCTTAACCTCTCCCGCATGAAGAAGTATTCTAGTCATCTAGCCAGCTCATCAGTTAATAGACAACAGCACTCCAATACCCTAAGTGGCGATCACTGTCCCGGAGTCATCCTAGGTCCTAATCACATTACCATAGCTAGAGTAATGAAGGAGGGTGAGTTCTGACCTCAGGAGAAAACATAACCTACATTTTGATGTCTTGGAAGTCTCCAGGAAGTGACAGCACATTTTTCTTTGGAATGAATGACGCATGCGTCTCTCATGGCGCTTCTTAACCTGTTAACTGTGTAATTTTTTTAGTTCTAATTTTTCTTTTTAAAAATTTGCCAAAAAAAGCATTTGACACACAAGGTTCCAGGCGTAATATAATGTGCTACGCCGCACTATGCAGCGCCATTTCCTTGCAAGGCGTACAAAGCTATGATCCTCAGGTCCCCGGATTCCGTAATGACGTAATATGATGTCCTACCCAGTTAACGGGTTAAGCCAGCAGCACGCCAGGTAAGGCGAGGGTGACGTTACAAGGGATCTGATCGCTATGGAACAAAATCAGCTGTTGATGCCAGGTGTGCGCTGGACAGTGATCCACTTTCTCGCCATTGATGATCGCCCAACTGGTTCAAAGGAGGCGCAGACGGCACGCGCCCCCTTAAGGCAGCAGAGTGACGATTTTTAGTGCCTCAGATGCCTGGAAAACGCATATTGACATCCCATTTTTCAAAAGACCTCAGACCCCCCATGAGCCCCCTTCCCGGAAATCCTGGATCCGCCCCTGAGAGTATCACTAAAATATTGTCATGAACACTTCCTAAAGGAAATTGACATGATAGCTCCCAGAAATCAACATGACAGGAGAAATTGTCATGAATTCATGATACATGGATGAGGAGATGTAATTATGGTGACCTACAGTTTCTGATAGTCATGCACTTCATGTCACCAATCATAGAACAACAAGAAAGTTCTGTGTTATTAGAAGCTTTTGATCTCAAAAACAACTAGAGCAAAAGGTGACATGGTTATTTTTCATGTGTCTTTCACATATCGCCCCCTGGTGGCAAGACAGGGAGTTGGATCGAAAGATTGTTGTTATATATACCAACGTTTCAAACTCCTCTGTTGAACGGTCAAGGAGGAGACATCACTTTTTGACGGACAGCCGGATGGACGGACTGATGGCAGAGGGTAAAACAATATCTCCCCACTTTTTTCGAAAAGCGGGGAGATAACTAGACAGTTGCTAAGAACATCTGCTTGTTGTGCTGAAGTGTATATGGGCCACTTTTTGGTCCAAAATTAAAAGTGACCTTCAGAATCCACAAAGAGTACACCATACAAAGAACAGATGACAACAAAAGAGGTGTTCTTAAGATTTCACTTTTTTGATTGGCCTACATTTGTTGAATGTATTTGTCAAACCACTCCAGACGTATTTTGTAAGGTCCTAATTATGCACATTCTTTCTTTGTTAAAATTTTTCAGCGCTAAAGATAAATGTCTCCAGACTTCCGCACCAAACTTGACCCCGAATTTCCGTAAAAACTTTGAAAATTACCCCGTAAATAGACTTGTTAATCATTTCAAGATTTTCCTGCAATTCCATTGTTCAAAACTAAATGATTTCCTTAGCATAGAGCAGAAAAAACACCCACCAGAAGACTCGTGGACACTTCCGTGCTATCCACACGCAGCTTCATTACAAACCATTGTTTTTTCCGCTCCGCTGTTGTCTATTTATGTGTAGCAGCCATCATTGAATTGTAGAATCTCTTCCATGTCAGAACAGCAAGGATCAAAGCACTGACCAGAAGTGAGTTTTGGCAACGGCCCAGTTGGGCCTCGAGAACGACTGGCAGTGATTCAAATGAAATGGTCCAAGGACCATGTGCTCACCTGTTGGACATGATAGTGTAATGACAGAGGGAGGTACATAGAGGGAGTTATTGCACTGTTGTGTTTTTGGTTTTGGCCACCTGGAGGCCAAGCCAAGAATCGAATCGGACCGAAACTTGGTGTCATAGGTCATCTGACCTAGGGGTATATGTCACGAACATTGCTGACATTTCCCCTTTTGTTTTTGATGTTGTTCTTCCCAACCTTGATACATCCGCACGTTTTCCTCAACCTTACCAAAGACAATCTGCTCCTGGTGTTATCTTTCCAAAGACGCAAGAAAACCAACGATTGTTCCATCAGGGTTACGAATCAAACAAACACGAAATCGCAATAAAACCCCCAATCAGCTTTCTCACAAGTACACAGCAAATGTTGACATCTGCCTTACATTGTCTAACAGAGGACATCCGAAACTTTAGTTTCTCTACAAACACAACGCAAGGCAAAGAACACCAGAAAGTCATGAGAAGTTCTTATGTTGGTTTCCATTTACAGAAGATTTTACCACTTTGATGGAATAACTGTCTAACTTTGTTGACCCAGCTCTCATGGTTTTGTCTGCCAAGATGAGTTGTCTTTGCCGTACAAGTAATTTGATAGCCAGGTAAGTGGACAGTCGCTTTCACATCTAGTCTGTTTTAATGTTTGAGTCATTCTGACACCCATCAGAAGAATTTATCAAGTGGCCAATCTTGAATTGAAGAGTAATCAACTATTCTAGCCTGAGGTATTAAAAGTTAGTTAAAGTTTGGGGTCATAGTCTGACATCAACAACGGTAGAGGTGTCATCTGACTTTACACTTTAACCCTAGTCTATCCTGAAACCTTTCAGTAGAACTCAGATGAGCTGCTCATTCAGCGCTACAATCTGAACATTTCTGACCGGTACCCATTTATACTCATGGGTGGAGGAGAGAGGCCAGTAAGGCAAAGAGACTTGCCCAAAGTTTCATGCCAAAGTGGGATTTGAACCTGGGACCCTCTGACCACTAGATGGAGACCCGAACACTACACGACTGTGGTTCCTTGAAGAATTTATCAAGTGGAGAAAGAATCTTGAATTGAACAGTAATCAACTATTCTAGCCCGAGGTGTGATTTGAGCCATGTCAAGTTCTCGGGCGCCTGAGGAAGGTTTAAGCCCATTTGAATTCTGTGCACATTTCAGATCTGCTGTTGGCATGACACCCTCCATTGATTGATGAGGCGAAGTGACCTCCCCCTAAATCTGCCTCTGAGGAAACAGTGAACTTTCAATCCTCTACGCCCAGAGGCTTTAGAAATATACCCTCAAAACCCTTCTGCAAACGAAAAGACCCCTCCATCAGCCCGTTGATCAAATTATGCTGCCATGACATCTCATACCTGGCAAGAAATGTTCCTAACAAATCCAACCAGTTCCTCCTCAACACGATTGATACCTGCAATCCCGTGGGAGTCGCGTGATGTATATCTGACGTCTGATTTATTACCCATAATCCCCTTCTTATAAGCAATCAGCTATCAATTTGATCTGACGTGCGCCACCCTTCAGACAATGTCAAGTTAATTCTGGCCTCTCGCTTCCTTCCAAACCAATCATACCAAAGAAATCGCAGTCAATGTTGAAGTGTGTTAGGGCCAACTGCATCTCTTTTTGCACTCGTAAGCCCCATATGCACTAGAGAATTTTCACCCTGCTCGTTCCGGACACCCCTGGAACATTTCTATATACAGACGATCAACAGGGGCGGATCCACGATTTCGGAAAAGAGGGGGCGGACTGTGCTAGAAACATTGAAATCTGCAGTGAATTTCAATGATTTGCTCCAAATTTCAGAACTTCACGGTCAATTTTACAGATTTGTTGGTCAAAAGGGGGGGGCACACTGGATGCGCCCCCCTGGATCCGCGCCTGATCAACCAGTGGTAAATTTTTATACCACAAATCCCACCATAACCATGGGTGTGTACCAAGCTGAATATATCACAGATAAGACCTGCTATAAAGCCAGTTACAAAGAAACTTAGGCTTAACCATCCATTAACGTCCCTCTCCCTCAGTCCAATAATCAATAGGAACAAACCCTGGCAAAAGCGACCATTCCTTTTTACCCTTAGTTTATAGCCTGGCCCTAAGACATCCATCAGTAAATCCCCTGTCCTTAGAGCTTATACTCCACCTCAGTATCGGCTTCCAACTGCCACAAACACATCCCACTGAGGAGTTTCCGTTAGATTCAGGACGGTTTGGGTCTTCTCACAAAGATAAAGAGACATCAAAAGGCCAAAAAGATATTAGTATCCCCTAAACTTTCTTTTGGTGCAGTGGAAACATCGGTGTCTCTCACCGCTGAAGTTCCAGGTGTGATCCCAAGTAACACCCCATTTTCATGATAGGAAGGGCAACTATCTTTGACAGTGCCAGCTTTCTCCCTGGCCCTCTGTTGTCCTCCTGCGGTCTATTTGGGCAATATTGTCTATAGAGCCAATAATGCCGTTACTGGCGCTCAGCTCTCAACTCAGTACAATGTTTCTTTACTGCCCTTTGTCCCGAACGTTAAAAAGAATAAAGTTTAGGGGTTTAGAGTCTGATAAGAGATGTAATCATAGATGTTATCATCTGAATTTACACTTCAACCCCAGTCTATCCTGAAAACTTTCAGTAGAACTCAGATGAGCTGCTCATTCAGTGCTACAATCCGAGCATTTCCGACAGGTACCCATTTATACACCTGGGTGGAGAGAGGCCAGTGAGGCAAAGAGACTTGCCCAAAGTCTTACGCCCAGTGGTATTCGAACCTGTGACCCTCTGACTGCTAGTCGGAGATGCGAACCACAACACCACCATGGCTCCAGGGTAAGGGCCAAACCCACGTGGGTTACTGAGGGAGCACTCAAATCCTCAAGAGCCTGTATTGACGAATTAAAAGATTTGCATCTTTTGGTGGGCAGGTGGATTTGGTGAGGAATGGTTTTCACGCAGGGTTTCAGTAGACAAGGGTTCAGCGGTTAGGTTCTCCAGATGCCCCCTTCTCCCTTTCCTCCTTGTTTCGTTTTCCAACAATGTTTATGGCTAATTTTCCCCCAATCCTCCCTGAAACTCAATGAAGAAGAGACAGGCCGTTGAGGACAAGATCAGTAGAAATTTCTAATGTTCCATTATCTTCTTAAAACTGCTATCAAGAGGCCACATTTTGGGTTGTTCTCTGGTAAAATCTCCTCCGGCTATATCGGTCTAATCCCTTTGTTGTTCACCAATTGATCTGCAGGGAACAGCAAAGAATGGGCGCCACCTGTCTAAGCTTCTTACCGCTAACTATCCCCGACATAAAAACCTACTCAAAATCGAAAGGACATCAAGGACCGATAAATGTGGACCTAATCTTGTACTTAAAAATATCGACATTCTCTGCTTTGTAGACAAAGCATCTGCTCTGCGAAGCCAGAAAAACTTTATCACTTTCCATCATTCGCTCATTACGCTCTTCAAGGAATAAAATTTGTGGTGGAGTTGGCTGAATTGTGGCACTCCAGTTATTACTTCACCGTCAATTTGCTTCCATGGATGTCACTGATCACCAAACTTGGGTCCTTTCCAGGCCAATTCCATGAACGTACTTCGAATCCATGAACCTACTTCTGATTGTACGAGTAGACCTCACATCACACCTCAAGCTACTCATGTTCCTCACTTGGATGGGGTCTTTCACTTGCCCTTGCAAAGGCACAAGGCACCAGGGCTTACTGTCCCATGCAACGGACGTGAAGAGCCTGGAATGACAATCCCATATGGCCAGTGCTGTCTCAGAGATGATATTTGCTGATGTTTCCAGTCCGTCAATCTATGATCCTAATCAAGAGCAAGGCCCCACGTGCCCCCATTTTTACACCTGCTTACTCCAGCTACCAAATATCGTCTATGGAACCATTAATGTAATATTCGGCACTCTGCCCCGATTCAATATTTTCACCCACACATACTTGTCCCTGCTCCTTAATGACCACTTAAGAGCAAGTATTGGGTTTTCTATCAGCCTGCAGCTGTCTTTTTCCAGCCAAGATGGACTGTAGTACACCAGTATGACATACTTACATCACACGCTTGCGTCTTATATGAATGGTCATGCCTTAGTTGAAAGGGTAGAAGCAGTGGAATTAATTTTTGGGAAGTAATATCGAGTAAAATCACACCATGACATGAAAATAGTGTATATTTCTTCCTGAAGTAGATGCTACAGGAAAATCATGATAAGAACAAGGTTTGAAAGACCAACTGCTCCAGAGCACAGGCACTGCAGCCTTCTATTGTACTCCAACATAGCTGATGGGGGGAGGCACAAGTTGGGGCACTCTTCCTTGATTTTGAATGTTTCAGAGTAGGCAACACCTCTTCAGGGGCGCAGCTAGCAGGGGCAGGGGGCATATGCTCCCCAGAGCAAAAAGGGACAAAACAAATTTTTCCTCTGAAAGGTCATTCCACTTCTTCAAGCCAAGTTATTGTGGTATCAGAGTACATGGGGAATCTGAGATGATCTAGATTTTCAATTTTTTTCCAGGGGAGGACCCCCAGACCCCCTTCCAATGTCGTCCTCCAGACTCAAGCAATTTTGTCCCCCCCCAAAGGCCACAAAAGCTAGCCATGCCCCCCTGCTCTTTATAATGCAGTGGTAGTTGACGCCTCTCCCTCCCAAACCCCGGATCTTCAGCCACCCCCATCCATGGGATTTTACTAATCCCACCAACTTTGAGCAGAAGTGGCAACCCAAACCAACAAATCTTTTAGACAGCAGATTCAAATCCACTTACTCTCTAAATCACTCCCACAAATCCCCATTTCAACCTACTGCCTCCGATATTTTCAGCTAGATGAGCCAGGAACTCCATAAATCCCTCTTGTGCATTTTGAGGGATTTTAAACCCACTGGAATTATATCAACCAGCCGATATCTGATATCTGCCCTGATGCTGATGCAAAACCTGTAACCCCATCAGGTCCAAATCTAGTCATCCCAAAAGATTTTCAAACATCTAATTGTTAAAGCCCAGGTCACACTGTGGCGACTTAGGCGGGCGAATTCCCGCGAACTAGAATGAAATGGTCCATAAATCGTCCAATGCTCGACCACTTTACCACCGGGCTCTCCTGCTTTAACCTTGAACAATATGTCAGCGATCACCTTCACTTCCCAAATCAATCACTCCAAATCAATTTACTGGTAATCAACACTGGATGGCCACCGCCCGACAACGACCGTACCTGTCTTCATTTCGCGACAACTACCGTTCCGTCCTTCATTTTCCGACGACCACCTCATCAATTCGCTCTCCCCACAAATCTCCTCAAAACCAGCATCAATTCCATTTCCATCGATTTATCTCTCACTATAAAAGGTTTCACTTAACGTCTCAAGTCACTTAGTCTTGCACGCACCAATTGATTTTTCTAATAGCTCTGGTCTTGAGACGGGCACTGAGGACTGTTCGTCAAAGGAACATCGCTGCTGTCCTCGCGAGGGAATCCCGTCCTTTGAACTTGTCCTTGAACCTCAACAAGGCTTCTGGCATGTCCTTGGCTCCTCCACGACACAAAGATTTCTGGACTGGAGAAGATTTTTTTGTGAATGTGTATGTTGGATGAATCACGGTGGCTATCTATTGCAAGTGATAGCAGCAAGCTGGTCAGTTCAAACTTTCAAATCAGCATCTTTGTGAAATGACAAGCAACAGGATAAAGTTGTTGCACCAGTAAGGTTCAAAACCACACTTGCTGGGCTCTCAGAAGTACAGTACGTTGCACAATTGACCTCCCTTCCGTGCTGTGCACCATCCGGATGAGAACCTCTACCATAGTTGACATCAGACCACAAACCCAAACTTTAACTTTTTTTAACCCTGAACATGAGAAAGCAACGATGCCAAAAAGGCCTGTGAAGAAAACAGATGATCCATCTGACCTTGCCACGAAAAAAATAAAGCCAGGTAAAAGGGACTGGAGATTGCATGATCAGGAAGGCAGAACAATGAAGAAGGTCGTGGATAATGTTCGGCAAAAACCCTTCAAAGACTTTTAAGAAGTTGTCGAATCAAAGACAGGACTATCTCATTTCAATCTGTAGACAAGAAATGACACCTCATGCAGAGAGGCGAGTTTCCAATTGTTTTTTCTCATATATAGTGTAGGTAATATGATATTTCCACCTATTGATGGGACCGTTTGATCTACGGTCTCTCGGAGGATATCACTGTCTAGAACCAATCAACCGTTTCCTTTTTCCGTACCTATTCACCAATTTTTTGTCTGATCAATTTCTGAAACGAAACAAGGGTTGTAAATCAGTCATATGAAAGGAGCATAAACCAGTGGTTTAGTTTTTCTCAGAGTCGAAGATGGAATATTTGATGATGCTGAACAAGACCAAGACGTGTTTGATGTTGTTCTGGGCTGTACTTGTATTTGTATTAGATTTTTGGCCGAAGCCATCGCATTATTGGCCCTGGTAAGTACGGAAGAGGCGATCTCAAGCTACTCATGTTCCTCACTTGGATGGGGTCTTTTACTTGCTCTTGCAAAGGCAAAAGGTACAAGGTACCACAGCTTACTGTCCCGACCAAGTACGGAGGAGGCCATCTCAAGCTACTCATGTCCTTCACTTGGATGGTGTCTTTTACTTGCTCTTGCAAAGGCAAAAGGTACAAGGTACCACAGCTTACTGTCCCGACCAAGTACGGAGGAGGCCATCTCAAGCTACTCATGTCCTTCACTTGGATGGTGTCGTTTACTTGCTCTTGCAAAGGCAAAAGGTACAAGCTACCAGACGGCTTACTGTTGCATGATGTGAAGAGCCAGGGATGTTTAATCCTATATGGCCAGGGCTGATTTCGAACAGGGACCTGCCGCTTGCTAAGTGGATGTGATAACCACTAGGCTACCAAGGCTTGTTTTGAGAGGTCAGAGTGGTGCAATGGAGACATCCATGCCTCGTCACATCTGTGGTTCCGGGTTTGTCCCCTGTTGGACCGGCCCTTCACATGTGATACAGATGGCATTAACAGTGCCAATATGCTATGGGGGAGCTATTGAGGAGCCCGGTGGTGTAGTGGTTCAGGCCTCCGACTAGCGGTCAGAGAGTCCCGGGTTCGAATCCCACTGGGCATGAGACTTTGGGCAAGTCTCTTTGCCTCACTGGCCTCTCTCCACCCAGGTGTATAAATGGGTACCGGTCGGAAATGCTCGATTGTAGCGCTGAATGAGCAGCTCATCTGAGTTCTACTGAAAGGTTTCAGCACAGACTGGGGTTAAAGTGTGAAGTCGGATGAGAAACTCCACCGTAGTTGATATCAGACGATAAACCCAAACTTTTTTTTTTTTTTATGGGCACTCTGGTTTCCTCCTGCTNTATTTCGATGATGATGCTGGGGGGGGGGCTGACAAGTAAATGCTGATCAGTCATTCCACGAATGCAAAAAACTTTTAAAGTTTTTGGTTTTGTGAACGATGAATGCATCATTAGCAGATCTGGGTCAGAAAAGGTGAATGCCAGTGGATAACGCATGCTAAGACAAAGGCTGATTGTCGTGCCAATGTTGTCCTCGTGATCGTGTAATGACTGGCTCCGAAATTGTCCTGGAAATCTTGCCAAATCGAAATCAAAATGAGCTATACGTGTAAATCCTCCACAAATGTTGTAGCAACGAACTGACACAGCATACACCTGATAATCATCGTCAAATAAGCACCTTCATCATCAGTAAGAATCATGACAACCGCAGCAGCAGCAGCTGTATTTCAAACCTTTTGATAACAATCTGCAAATAAATGCTTCCTTCAATAAAGTTTCATCATAAACGCAGCCACTGCATTCAAACTTTCACCGAGCCCTTTTCTTATGGAATGTCTAGCAGCCACCCACTAACAATATCCTTGGCATTTTGTCAAATATTTCACAATCACTGATGAAAAATTCTGCAACTGTTCTATCGCTATACCTCCACCTTGTATAATCTTTAGTTACTCGCATCTTGGAAAAAATAGGCACCAAAATCCATGATATTTGTCAAGACAAATAGACAAGGCCTCCTGTATGAATATTACAACACAAACCCCTGAAGCAGAGAGAACACCTGCTTCATGAACATATCATCATTCTTTCTTGTGTAAAGACAACCAAGAACTTTCTTGTGTAAAGACAACTAAGAACTTTCTTGTGTAAAGACAACTAAGAAATTGTGACTAAATCTGACAGGACAGTTTTGCCCATGGCACCATTAAATACCCAGCCCATTGTGAATTTTTCACCAAATTCCATCATATTTATGGCGCTTTACATCTTCCCTCTTTATTTTTCCAATAAATTTTTCAATAAATGCAACAGAAGAAGTTATTTGGAGTAACATCCATTTGTTCATGTATGAATGTCATTTGTGCTCTTCCTTGCTGGGCATTCAGAAAGTTAGGCCCACCCATTCTTTGGGTGAATACTTCAATACCAAGGACATTCACGAAGCTCTTGTAACTTTATAGAGTGCATGTTAAACTATTGTTCATTTGCAGTGGGCAACCTATTGTTCACCATTAGCCTATTGTTCACCATCAGCCTGACAAAGGCTTTGTACCCTTAAATTCAAGGGCATTGTGAACAAAGTCCTTGTTCCACAACTATCTCCTGGAAAATTCCTACGGCAGAAAAAGAAAGAAATCCTTTCAACAATTTCACTGCAAGAAATCAGTTCGAAAACCTTCAAATAGCTAAGGAGGTGATACTAGAGTAACAACCGCTCTAATAAATCACCAACTTGACTAAACTCGAGTGGTAAACCTACTCCCACTGCTGCAATTTGTTAGCGTAAGATTACGTCTCAACAACAAGCGAAACACAGGTTCCCCAAGGTAGACATTCCACTGGTCGTCATGTAGCTTGTACCGTGGTGGAAAGTGTTTTGTTTTGGCAAAATAAACACTTAGAATAATTCTCGCTGCAGCAGCAGTGAGAAGGAATGGTGATGGTAAGCCTCCCCGGGACAAGTAGTAAATTGATACGGTGCTTACGTTACATGTAGCAAATTGAGGCTACATGTAGCCATGGCAGTGGTAGCGATACCAGCTTGTTAGTGGATTGAATATCTTGTTAATAGCTTACAGGATATCTGTATAGGTTATTTAGTCACATTCAGAAGCTTGTCAAGGTCTGTTGACCTCAAGGTAACTAGAGGTGACATTCTTGCATATAGCACGATGGTATGGTAAGCAAGGACTCGGTAGATGGACACTGAAGACTTCAGACCATGCTGGATGTGAAAATTGACTCCAGTGATTTCTGTATAGGGTATTTAGTCTCATTGAGAGGCTTGTCGAGGTCTCTTGACCTCAAGGAAACTCAAGGTGACATTCTCACACAGCAAAAAGATGTCGTCGTGAGCAAGGATTCTGAAGAGGAAGAGGGTCCTGAAGACCCTGAAGATTTCGGACCATGCTGGATGTCAAAATTGATCTGAAGGAAATGCAAGGTGTTCTTGCCTGGCAAGATGGTGGTGAGCAAAGATTAAGTAGACAGATCCTGGAGATTTCTGACCATACTGGATGTCAAAGTTGATCCGGAGAAACACAAGATGTTCCTGCATGCCAAGATGGTGGTAAGCAATGACTCGGCAGATAGACCCCGAAGATTTCTGACCATGCTGGACGTCAAAATTGATCCCAAAGCAAACTCAGGATGTTGTTGCCTGGCAAGACGGTGGTCAGCAAGGATTCTACAGACAGCTGAAGACTTCTGACCACGCTGGATGTGAAAATTGATCTGAAGGAAACGGAAGGTGTTCTTGCATGGCAAGATGGTGGTGAGCAAAGACTAAGTAGACAGATGCTGGAGATTTCTGACCATACTGGATGTCAAAATTGATCGAAAGAAAAACAAGATGGCAAGATGGTGTGGTAAACAAGGATTCAGTAGTTGGATCCCTAAGTCTTCTGACCATGCTGGAATTTAAATGATTCTGTAGCGTGGTTGAGCTGATATGTGCTGTATCCTTTATATCTTAGTTTGACATTCTACTCAAAAGTACATCAAATGTCAAACATTGCAGGATATTGGAGGCAAAAACTCAACAGATCCGTGAAGTTTTTGACCATGCTGGAATTCAATTGTTCCCCGTAATATACATAGTATGGCTGAGCCGATATGTGCTGTATCCCACATGCCTTAGTTACGGTACACATTCTCAATGAAAAGCATGTCAGAACAAAAACCCGAACTTTTCTGCCGAGGAATTTCATCAACTGGATGGAACTGTTCAAGAATCTCCAAGCTGTTGTAATAGAATTCACCATCAGTTGAAAAATTCACAGTTCTTATTTAAACTGCAGGCCAACCATGCCAATTTCCATTGGCCATGAGTCAAGACATCCTGTCACCCAAATGATTAGGTTTGTTCAGTTCAAAAGGTTCATTCATTCGAAGAAAATCATGGCAAGTTTTATTGCTTATGTAAATCGCTGTAGATTTCTGACTCCCAGTTTATTCAGGGACAAACCAGGTTAAGTCAAACGTGTGAAAACTGACAAGGTCCTGATTTTGAAATGTTGTGTTGCCAGACAGGAGAATCCGCCATCGAGTCTGCTGAGAATTGGATGCGAGATAACACTGACTTGAAAATTATTTGTATTCAATTTTTTCATCAGGGCCGAAGCCATATTGGCCCCGGTGAGTACGGAAGAGGCCATCTCAAGCTACTCATGTTCCTCACTTGGATGGGGTCTTTTACTTGCCCTTGCAAAGGTACAAGGTACAAGGCACCATGGCTTACTGTCCCATGCGATGGACATGAAGAGCCGGGAATGAAATCCTATTCATCGTATCCATGACGTAGGCCTAGGCCTACATCGTTCTGTGACGTTGCGTGTTTTGCCCACCAACTTTCTTCAGTGAAGCAATGAATTTTGCCCACCACCTTTGCGTCATTACGGCGACGTCAGCAATGGCGGACACTGTTGGAGTTACGACGTGGAAACAATGAATATGGCCCGGGCTAGATTCAAACCCGGGACCTGCTGCTTGCTGAGCGGACGTGACAACCACTCGCTATCAGGGGCTCCTCATTGGATGACCTGCGACTACCCAAAAGATTCAGACCTCTTCTCGAAGTCTTCAAAATGATATACAGCTGATAGAAATCTCACCTGAACTCGGGAACAGTTTATCATGTCCACTGGCAGCATATATATTGGAAATTATGGAAAATACCAATTCCCCGGATATCCTAAATAAGCATTTATTATTGTAATGATAAACTGGGAAACTTGACCGAAGAAACAGGTTAAGGGACTTGGATCTTGGACAAGATTTTTGTGTTGATAACTGAATGTTGTATCAGGAAGAAATAAGGACTGGATGCTATGTCTGAATCTTGGGATTTGAGGAGGCCTGACAGCCTAGTGGTTATGTCCGCTTAGCAAGTGGCAGGTGCGTCCCAAGTTCGAATCCGGCCTGGGCCATATGGGATTAATCATGCCTGGATCTTCATGTCCATTGCATGGGACAGTAAGCTGTGGCATCTGTGGTGCCTAAGTGCCTTTCAAGGGCAAGTAAAAGACCCCATCCAGGTGAGGAGCGTGAGTAGCTTGGGATGGCTTCTTCTGTACTTACCAGGGCCAAATGCTTTCACTTGGCTTCAGAGCCCTGATCGTACAGCAATACACCGTATTTTTCGTTGAGTTATCTGCTGAGCAAACGGTCTCGAATGACTTTTTGCTCAGCAGATAGCTCCAGTTTGCGACAGGCTTAAGGATTCATTCTATCAAACATTAGCCAAAGTTAGGCTAAAGCATCTGAAGAATATTCTAAACATGGGTTCGAATGCAAGCTCTCACGCACGAACTGTGCACCAAATGCCCAGAAAGAAAACTCTGGCAACACCAGGATTTCCCCATCAGCATGAGTCAGGTTCAGTTGAACTGGTGGAATATCCCACGTCTAGACTGGCGATGAAGTGATATGCAGTTCTTTTATAGTGATGACAAGATGTCTGCATATTGCAGCGTAATAGCAAAGAAAGAGTATCTGAAGAGGTCCAAGTTCAGATGAATTCTGTCCTTCAGTAATATAAGACAGGCCAGGTCAGATCCACCAGAAAATCCAATGAAACGTAAAATCTGTTGACTGGAATCTCTGTCTAAATCATTGATTACAGAAGTGATTTTATCCCAGCAACCACTTATAGTGCCTCAGTTTCATTCAGTGCCGGCACTTATAACTGTTTCCCCGACAAGAATCTGCATAACTGCATGCGAATTCACTCAAAGATCACTTGAACCATTTCTAAGATATTTGAAACTTGGCAAAGCTGTTGCATCACGAGCCATTCTCATTCATTGGTTTATTAAAGGGTTTCTTTCTAAGTCAACCATGCTGTTTTGTCATCCTTCCACCAGATGGCTCTACTGGTCACAGATGAGCTCCAAAATTGCAGCACTGCTATTTATATTTGCTTTGTTTGGTGATGGCGACAAAGAACTGTTTTGCTTCTGCAACATTTCCAGGAATTCCTCTGACATATAGAAACTTTCCAAAACAATTTGGCAAGTAGGGCAATCGCAACATTTCAACATGGGTATTTTTTTTCTCGAGTTGATTGGACAAGAAAGGAATCAAAACCATCATTGCTGTGGTTAGCAAGTTATGCGGAAGTACCTACTGTCACGTTACCGCAGTGCACTGAACATCATTGCCTGATGACAAACAAAGTATAACAATAGACTAAACAATGGTATGACAAGAATATTAGTAGGCCCTAATATTTCAGTACTTTCAATGCACCTGATATATGTGACCCAATATAGCAAAAGTAGGCACTTGTCAAAACCTTACAACACAATAGCTGAAATGTATGTCTCGGCAGGTCGACATTATTGGACAGCAGTGATAATAGTTGAGTAAACTGATGACCAATGATGATCACCTGCAACTTTACACCTTATTGTGGAAGGGTTTTTTGTGCATGCATTTTGGCATCCCATTTTAAACAAATTTCTGGGGGTGCCCCCCTTTCCGGAAATCCTGGATCCACCCCTGGATGGCCACCCAAAGTGAGCTTGGTTTCATATCAGTTCAAAAGATACCACAACTGTTTTTCAAGAATTATGGAAAGATTACAAGATATTTCTTCTCCAACATGAAATGATTGCACTCTAGCTTGTTGATATTGTGGTCTCCTCTTTGCACACCAAGAGATTTATCCAGCTTTTTTGTTTGAAACTCTGCAGAAGTGTACCCCAAGGCATTTTTGAGTTCAATTCTGATAAAGTCGCAGCTTATCTCAATCCTTCTGTATCACAAGACATAAAACATGACAGAATTGTGAAGCACAATTTTGAAAAAAAGTTCCTAAAACTTTTTGCATCTGTATCTTGTCCGACAAGAATTCCAGGTGAAGACTTTCACATTGAGAATTTCTAAGACGAAGATGTTTTCAACAGATAAGTTTAGAGTTAATGCAACACATATTGAATGAAACTAGCAGGAAAATATACCACAGGCTTTGCTAGGAGCTGCCCTCAACTCTATCCACAGCAGCACATCAGTAATGACTTCATCACTAAGCACTTGCTAGCATCTGGAAAGGCCTGGCAGCATTTTTTTGAGTCTGCAGCAGATGGGCTGCATTTTCGATCCCCTTAGACGTGGATTAGGAACTGTCTCAATGCTATCCACAGTCTAGCAGCAGCATCAATAATGACTTCATTACCAAGCACTTGCTGGCATCTGGCAAGTCCTGGCGAAGTATCTTTCCAATCCTACGTAGTAGATCGGCTGCTTTCCAAATACTGTCCAAACCCAATGACCCTCAGTAGGATCATAAGTAACAATTTGATTATTCTGCACTTGCTGGCATTTGGCAAGTCCTGTCAGCATCTTTCCAAGTCTACTACAACACACTGGCTCTTCCAGATCCATAAATTACACCGAAAGGGTAAATGTCGTCCTGGGTATATACAAAGATTACCCAGGATCTCAGTCTTCACTAAAACAGCCGGGGTGTAGTTTCGGTAGCCGTGTCATACTATGATGCTGGGTGATGTTCGGCTACCGAAAGTACACCCAGGGTATTGTTTTAGTGAAGATTGAGATCCTGGGTAATCTTTGTATATACCCAGGACGACATTTACCCTTTCAGCATAAGTTACCAACACAGGTCAACTTTCTGTCAGAAAGCACCGCCAACGATGATAACCGAGATGATCTTGTGATATCCAACATCAAGCCAAGAAAAAATATTTAAAAACTTTTATTGGTAACTGATTACGTTAGTGTCTTTACACGCTGCTGCTGTGATCAGGTGTACCCTTGGGGAAAAAGGATACTCGTGAGATGTAAAGAATACCTGGCGGAGAATACGAGTATCGGAAAAAATCCCAATAGTTTCCTTTTTGTGGCAAGATGATACCATCTTTACGATCATTATCTGTAGTGCCAAGTACCAATGAGCAGGGAGTTCTCCGTGACAGCCCAGTTAGGCCTACGACAATGTTTAGCAAGGATTTACCGATTGTTCGAGTAGGATTTTAAAGGAAGAAATCTTTGTTAAAGTAACACGTATTCAATTCGGAAAGTGCTTACGTCATCCTCCGACGTCAGGCGCGGATCCAGAGGGGGGCTGAGGGGGCCGTGCCCCCCTCCCCCCATATTTTTTCGGAAGACCAATAAAAAATGTGTCAATAACTCCGAAATGAAATGGTCCATGGACCATGTGCTCACCTGTGTCAACGTACCAGAAGAACAAATGTAAAATCGAAATGCTCCAGGCCGTGAGTTCCAGGGCCATGATTACGGTCAAAATTTCAAGGTCAAAACATTCTAGCTTGAGAATTTTTGACATATGCCAAAGTCGATAGTGGCCAAGCTAAGAGTCAAATTGGACCGAAACTTGGTGTCATAGGTCATCTGACATAGGGGTATATATGTACCAAGTTTCAGGCCAATAGCACCCACGGTTACGAAACGTGCCACCAAAAGGCAAAATTTTGACCTTTGACCTCTGTGACCTTGAAAAGTAGGTCAAACCAAAAATCCCTTATATATGTAATGTCCCCTCAGCAGATTCACCTATGATAAAAATTTGGAGGTGATCCAGTCATTAGTTCAGGAGTTATTGCACTTTTCATGTTTTGAGTTTCTGCCACCTGGTGGCCAAGCTGAGTGGAATCGGACCGGAACTTGGTGCAGTAGGTCATCTGACATAGGGGTATATATGCACCAAGTTTCAGGTCAATAGCACCCGCGGTTACGAAACGTGCCACCAAAAGGAAAAATTTCGAACTTTGACCTCTGTGACCTTGAAAAGTAGGTCAAATCAAAAACCCGTTATATATGTTATGTATCCTCATTAGATACACCTATGATAAAAATTTGGAGATGATCCTGTCATTAGTTCAGGAGTTATTGCACTTTTTTCTTTTTGTGTCTTCGGTTTTAGCCATCTGGTGGCCAAGCCAAGAATCGAATCGGACCGAAACTTAGTGTGGTAGGTCATCTGACCTAGAGGTGTATATGTACCAAGTTTTAGATCAATAGCTCCAGCGGTTACGAAACGTGCCCTGCTAACGGACAACGACGACGGACGACGACAGACGATGACGGACGACGGACACACAACCATTGTATAAGCTCACCACAGGTGAGCTAAAAATGAGCAAATAGATGAGGAAATCATGCCCTCCAGATGCTTGGAAATTGTATCTAAGCGCATCTAGAATTCAAAATATGATATGAGACTTCTACCTGCATTCTCCTAACACTTTGAAAATACTGCAAAATTCGACACAGGGGGGCTTTAAACTTTGTCGTAGGCCAACTGGTCGTTGCAAGAACACATGATTTTCAGAGGGAGAAAGGGATAGTTACCTTAGATACAGATGATACATGAATGACAAATGAAAATAAACAGAACTGGACACAATTTCAATTGTTGTCCACATCGTTGGCAGCTCGCGTTTGCATCATTAGTACAACACTGACATAGGCAAGGGAAAAAATAATCGGGTGCTTTTTTAGGCCAGGCCAGAATAGTCATCCCTAAGTATATGAATGTCATCTTGAAAGAGCTTTCTCTTTTGTTTTTCATTGTGTTTATTATAACAATGTCCAACAGACAGCTGGTCATCATTTCTGTGCGTTTCCTGCATGCAGACTGTCCAGAGAATTGAGCCAAGACGCACTTAGAGGAAAAACCAGATGTTTGCGTTACAGAGAATGGGATTATGCCACCAGAGAGGGGAATGGCTCATTGGATGGACGCGGAGAAGAGATTGTCGTACACGGTAAAAAAACTTCGCTGGAGGACTGAGACGTGTGTCTTTGTGTTTGAGAAAGAGGAGATACTAACTCTAAAGACAACTCGACACAGCTCTGTCTTGAGATTTTTACTTGTTTGCCGTGACATGTTGAAAAGTCTCAAAGTTTGACATGAGTATGATAATCATGCGACAGACATTGGGTAAGCGGCCAAGCAGACTTCTATATGACCAAAGTTAATATGTGACCTGCTCTGGCAAAACCAGGCGCATGTCGCTCAGAAGGTGAGCCTCAATGAACTAAGATGACACCAGGAGAGAATGGAGGAAATTGTCAGTTTCAGTATTGTCTGTCTATTATGAAATCTGAAAGAATCTAACACGGGTCTCAAGCTGCCATGATCATGAATTACCACAGCATGAGGGTTGGTATGGCAGATGCAGGTATACAACTTGGTGTATCCGATGATTTGAATTAGCATATGGCCAGAAAAAAAATCAATTGGAAGCTCCTTCAACCTGCAGACATATGGAAAGAACATGTTTATTTTGTTGGGAATAATAGAATTATGGAAGAAGGCAACTGTTTGTTACCAATGGATTTTTAGATACCGATAACAATTAATTAGCAGAAAAAGATTTGGGAAAGACACCATCTTGCTCTTGAAGTATGGTAATGGTAATACATTCTAGATTCTCCCTTCCAACCGCAAATTTGGAAAAAGAAGTTACTGATCATGCGCTCCTGTTAGATGCCCATAAATGGCGAACATCATGTCAGAATAATAACTCACCAAGGAAACAGAAAAAAAACAGTTTCAAGCAGAAAACAGGAGCGATTCACTTGGCAAATAGTCCTTGTGGCACTGAGTCATCTAATTGCGAGGCCCGGCCAAGGGTCAACACTTGAAGATTACCTCAGCTGAGCTGGCCTTCTTATGTCACTGTTAAGACGGCATCGAAAGAAGCCTTAAAATCCAGATTTGCGGCTCAGGGGATTACAGATTCGAGACAGAAGAGGCTCTATATGATGTGACTGAAATCCATTTTCCGACAGAGATGCCACATGCATCACCAGGGTCATGTCTCCATCACGCTCTACAGCAGATCTCTGAAACCCCACACATTCTTTGCCAATATTATCTCCAGTATGAACCAAGAGCTTACCAGAAAAGAACAATCAAATTTCTAAGGTTTCATCCATTGTTTTTACTGTGCAGCATTTGACACTGAAAACACGGCTGAAGGGCGGGAAGCCTACAAGTTGCAGGATTATCAAATTACCCTTGTATGATCCACCTGGGAGTGGACTTTTAAAAAATAAAGACTAGACACGGATAAAAACACTAGGCAGCCATTTGTCTGAAAGAAGTTGGACTCTTGGAAGCCATAAACATGCTGTAGCAGCAAAATGACCAACTTTTAGGAGATTGGTATATTTTTATAGAACTGGGCAAAGACTGATAGGATTAACCTACTCAGCATTGTAGCAGAACAAAAACGTTGTCCTTAAAAAGACAACTGCTGGTAAAGTCACGCTATCTTTCGCCACCAAGTTCCACTTCCCCGCAAAATTTCTCACAGCATTATCGCTATGACGACAGAGGAAATCCCGGGAAGTAAATCGGTCCAGATGGCAAAGGAAGTATCGGAATAATGAAAGTTGTAATCGCGGCGCACGCGGAAATCCCTGAGGAGCGTTAGTGAAGAATCAATAGAATGATTCAGTTTTTGAATCCGGTACGAGCCTCCGTCAAGACACCTTAGACCAATTTTCTATGATTACGGTAATCGTCGACCATCTCCGAGACCTGCAGCCTTTAGAACAGGACACCACTAATCATGAATTCTTGAGGTGTCCATTTCTAATTCCAACTGCCACGCTCATCTTCCGGAAATAAGATATTCAGGATTTGCGTGGTTCAGTTTCTCGTTGCGTGACACTTCCCGCAGGTTATCAAATCATAGGAATTGGTTCTTGGTTGTCTGCTCAGGGGTGTGGCATCCTTTAACGCTTTTGTCGACAATTAAGATGTCAAAATCATAGACAACTTCATTATAACTAATAAACCCACCAAATCGTTCAGTTCTACAGAAACTCTGTGGAAGGAATTTTCTAAAGATCTGCAAGAGCATTAGACTTGTCTCACTATAGACCATTCTCAAATTGACGTAAACGACAAAGATCTGCGCACTTCCACCGAAATCTCAACCACAACCTCGATCTGAAGCTGAATGACGTGATGCAGACAACCCCACGACAGTCGTGACTTTGAAGAAGTTGCGTCAGAGTCAACCACTGCTGAATCATGGACTGCGTCATGTCACCCGTTTTCAGATTGAGGTTGTGGTTGAGGTTGTGGTTGCGATTTTGGGGGAAGTGCGCAGATCTGCTAATTTGAGAACTGTCTATACATTTCCTTTAAATGAACAGACCAATACTTCATGGTCGACAATGTTATATTTGCAAATCAGACTCAAATGAAAAATCTCATCATCAGTGTTCACCATCCTTCCGTTACCATCCGACCCCAAAATCCATAAGATCCTTTACCATCTGAACCCGAACCCCCTAGATCCTTTACCATCTGACCCAAAACCCACAAGATGCTGCTTTACCATCCACCTCAAACCCACAAGATGCTGCTTTACCATCCACCTCAAACCCACAAGATGCTGCTTTACCATCCACCTCAAACCCACAAGATGCTGCTTTACCATTCACCCCAAACCCCCTAGATCCTTTACCATCTGACCTCAAACCCCTTAGATCCTTTGCCATCCGACCCCAACCCCCTAGATCCTCTACCATCTGACCCCAAACCCCTAGATCCTTTACCATCTGACCCAAAACCCCCTAGATCCTTTACCATCCGACCCAAACCGCTAAGATCTTCTACCATCTGACCACAAACCCCCTTGATCCTTTGCCATTCAACCCCAAACCCCCTAGATCCTTTACCATCTGACCCCAAATCCCCTAGATCCTTTACCATCTGACCCCAAACCCACAAGATGCTGCTTTTACCATCCGACCCAAAACCCATAAGATCCAAGACACCAATAATTCCACATGACAGAATCACATTGATTTTTGGATCCAGTCAGTTTTTTCACCTGGTTTCTGTCAACGATCATGACACAGTGGCAGATCTGTCAAGAATTTTTCCAAGGTATTGAAACCATTAGATGTAGAAGTTGAAATGCACTAAGGTGAATCCATCATTTCTTAAGTGCGTTGGTTGTTGCTGTCAATGTTTTCAGTAGAAAATATCTCATTTGTCAACATCAGTCTTGGCAAGGCAATGTAAACTGCTTGGGTCTGGTATAACTCAGAGTAAGAGGCATTGCAACAAGGTTGACCAGTTAAGAAATGAAGCCAGTCCCAAATTTCTGTGAACCTTTTCATTCCATAAGGATTAAATATGTTGAATTCTTTAGTTGTACATTTGTATGTAATGGATTTATCCATCAGGGTCAAAGACAAAGCATCACTGGCCCTGGTAAGTACGGATGAGGCCATCTCAAGCTACTCATGTTCCTCACTTGGATGGGGTCTTTTACTTGCCTTGCAAAGGCAGAAGTTCCAAAGCACGACGGCTTTCTGTCCCATGCGATGGACTGAAGAACCAGGGATGATTAATCCCATATTCCCTGGATTCAACCCTGGACCTGCCACTGCTGATCAGATGTGATAACCGCCAGGCTATCAACGCTCCTCAACTTCTTCATTTGGTGACCAACGACGATATCCTTTTCTAGATCCAAGTGGATTCAGCAGGAGTTGCCTCTGTTCTGAAGTGGTGAAGGATGGTGAAGACAGCAACTCCAAACTTGGTTCTTGACATAATGTTTACTTGATGATGTCAACATGATTGCCAGGATACTTAGCTTCTGTAGGACAGAACGTTAACCCAACAGAGCCACCTATTTTTTTGCACTTTCCATCTGAAGCTCACACCACCCTGAACGAAAGACGTATAATGAGTCAAGGCATATTATGGCGGTACTGACGTCAAGTGATACGGCAGTTTGTGGTGCTGCCGGCAGTAACTGATGATTTTGATTTCTACATAGAGGTGATGGGTTTTTGTCAAAAAGTGGGCGTGGTCTTCTAGGCGGCTCAAGGCAGGGAAGTTTAGGGTGGCATGGGCTATATTGGGTTAAGGTTGTTGAAACATCTTTCTGAGGGTTAAAGACCTTGACGAACTCTCCTTGGAATGCACACAACATCACTAACTCATTCATAATTCATAATAACATTTACAGTATATTTGATTCATTCATGAGTAGAATCAAAGAGCAGCTATGCCATCCTCTACTATAAAGCGAAAAAGACTTACAAGAGAAAGTGAAAGAAAGAGCATCAAAGACAGGTGTATTAGACTTGTGGATCAACATGTGTGCACTTTTCAGACGTCATCAAACACTGCGCCGCTAAAGGTGAAATTAAACAGCAAAGTTTAATGCTTAATTACGGAAGTGTGTAATTGAAACTTAATGTAGCGAACAATTTTGTTAGAAACTGACACATTTGTCGATATTGTGTGATTTCAAAGAGTTTGTGATCAAACAATGTATTCTGGGTTGTTGGAGAAGAAAAATATGGTGTTAAATGCCAGGGCGTAGGGGATTGATGGGGTGAGAATTCAACTGTGCACTGTCAGCTAGCATTTTATTCCATCTTGTTGAAAAATCATGCTTACTCAAACACCCACAAGGATGGAGCTGAAAAAGTTGCCAATTTGTCAGATATCAACTCTGCTCGTTGGCTATGGGGATTCACCCTGAAAATTGCAAATAGAGGAAAATTTAGCTAATTGGAGGCGTTTTTGGCCAGTTTTACTGAAGAAGACAACAGCATCACTCTGACTCTGCGGCTTGACACTGTAGCATGGAAATCTCAGTGGCTTCATTTCTGTGATCAATGCACGTGAGCTAAATCGTATGTTTGCTACCTCATCTCTGGGAGTTTCATGTCAGCACACAGCTCAGACATGATTTCTAACCTCAGACATGAATTTTGTATGTGTGCTGCCAACTTCAGTCCGTGCATATCAGAGAGATGACTGCACTGTGATGATCTACAGACATGAATTTGTATGTCGGCTGTTGCATTGAACCCCTTGCAGCTACTAGAATTAGTATAAGGCATGCCTTAACTCGTTGGCCGTGGAGGATTCCTGCGTTCTCCTATGGCCTAGTGGTTGGTGCATTGGCCTCCGAGCTAGAAGTTAAGCAACGTAGAGCGCGATCACTACGTGGATGGGTGACCGGCACACGTAAAATACATCTGTCAGCTTCAGGTACAATAACCAAAGTCGTCCTCCAGAAATTTTGCAAATTTTCAAGCCCAACCTGGGTCTTCTTAAGACTGGCACTTTCAAGTCGAGCTACCAGAAGTAGCTTCAGCTTCAAGAGTGCACATCATTAGATGACAACACTGCGAAGACATGAATTTGTATGCAAGTTGCCACCTTGACATGCACCAGCAGATGCTGATCAGCAACAGTTGAAACAAACCACCACATCACACAAAACATAAAACCCATCCTTCAGATCAAACAATGAAACCTACAAGTTCACACTAGATGCAACAACCACACTGAAATTGACAAATCAATGAAGCAAAATCATCAACCAATAGTGAGATGCATCCTATACCTTTAGGGGGAAATATTCAATGTTTTTACCGACACAGAAGCAGAAATCATGGATTGACATTGCGAAATTGCAAACGCTGTGATAGTGAAGGAGAACAAAGGCTGAATAATGGGATTGGTACGTATCGATGGGAAGCCCCAGCGGAGTGCAGCGTCGATGATCGCGACCTGATGGAACTCGGAATTGAACACAATCATGTGGAATTTTCATTTTTGCTCTCCAGATGTCCGATATGTAATGACGATTCATGATTTTGGCTGCTGAAAAAAAGGTGTTTTGTCTCCGACGTTGCCTCCATAGGAGTTTTTTGTCTCAGCATCCTGTCACCGCACTCGGTGCATCAGCCGCCGCACACGATTGCAAATTTGTCTCCTGTAGATGCCGCGTGACGTCATTCCGTCATGTTTGACCTGCGTTGGAGGCAAAAAAATTTGTCTCCGCTTCTGCCTCCGACCGCCGCACACATTTGCACGTAGGAGGCAAAAATCTCCATAGTCGGAGGCAAAATTGCACTGGTGTGCGGCCTGCCTTACAACAGGCTTGGAGATTGAAATAGGTTAAAAACTGGTAAAACACTAGCTTGTTGTGCCATTTGGCAGAAGGGCCTGGCAGCCATGGAGTAAAAGCTCAAGCACCCACATCAAGAAGACAAGATATCAACAACCTTCAAAGATTCTCAAATCAAAACAACGCTTCCTAAGAAAGAAGCTGCCTTGCGTTTGTAGCAAGGTGCAATTGAAGATGTAAGTTTTTACAAAAGTGAATGATGAAACATTAAACACTATAGAAAACTGCACAGAGGGTAAGGTGATCCGCGGAGTTCAAAGCATTTTTATGGAACCAGAGGTGGGGTTTGAAGACTGTAAGGTGTGATGCTGCGATATGAAAAATTTGCATCAAATATCGTGATTGGTCGTGACATTTTACATTGAAGACTAAAGATTTGATTCTCAAGATTTGTTCTGCGTTTGTCATTTGATTAGACTGTTCAAACTTACTTCGAAAGTTGTATAAGATGAAACTTCTGAAAGTGCTTCAGAAAAGGGAATTGATACTCTGCAATGCAAGTCCAGAAATCATCCAGCGGAACAATTTATTTCGATCCGTCAACCAATTAGTAAGGATTTGAGATGAAGTAATCTGGGAATCAAGGCGTAACTTGGAAAGTTATCTTCCTGATACCAACTTATTAGTTCATCACCTTTTGAGGTTTCACAGTGGTATTTGCTTTGAAATCCAAACAGTTTGAACAAAACGTATGCATGAGTCAGAAACAGGGAACGTGAAGTACCAAACACTGAAGGCGGATATGATAGTCTTGAAATAAATTTCAATCAAATTTATGGAGTGTCATTTGATAAATTTTTTCCTGTTTTTTTAAATGTCTTCATCATCATTGCACAGATTTTTTCTGTTTTTTTAACTCTTTCGTGATGCACCCCATCTTTGCTACGGGCTAAAAACCCCACGATTCTGACGCACCCGTCATAGCTCTTGGGTTGCGTTTGTCCCATTACTTCGAGTTTCGTTGAATTCCAACAGTGGCATCACCGATCACAATGAGCAGAAGATGCAAAGCCAGAGGATTGGTTGTGGTTTTCGTTCACCGTTGCGGGCTATCGGACAAAGATATTTTTGCTCCAGTCCAGAGCCAGAGTAAACTGCAGACAGGAATGGGTTTCATGCAGGATGTCTTGATCATCTGAAATGGAGTGTAACAAGCTAAGAACAAGTGAAAAATAGCTTACCTTCATATGAAACAATCCTAAGATCATTCTGTTGCTGTTGTTGTTGTTGTTGCGACCACACGACGCCATGGTCCTCGACCACGATACATAAAAGTACGAACAACGTCAGTAAGATATTCCAGGTACTATCAAACATGGCGATGATGAGTTGACGTCATGTGCATCATCGCTCACCATAGAGTTGCCAACATGCCTCCTGAAAAGAGAAGAAAAGATACAATTCAAATTACTACAGACAAATCCCAAATTGATGTAAATGAGAAAGATCTGTACAATTCCGCCGATATCGCGAACACAACCTCGGTCTGAAACTGAATCACGTGACGCAGAGATCCCCATGACAGTGACTTCGACGACGTTGCGTCAGAGTCGACCACTGCTGAATCATGGAGGCCATCTCAAGCTACTCGTGTTCCTCACTTGGATGGGGTCTTTTACAGTACGTTGACCTCCCTTCCACGCCGCGCACCACCCGCGTACTACATGCAGCGTCATTAACGTACTATCCTCGTATCTTCCGAGGACGTGGCGCGGCGTCAGGGAAGGCATGCAGTGAAGACGTAACGTCATTCACCCGACTCACGCAACAAAGACGCGTGACGTACCCGTACCATACGCGATGAACTGAAGGATACCTTCCGTGCCACGTCCCAGGAAGGTACGCGGATAAAGGGAGGTCAATTGTGCAACGTACTGTACTTGCCCTTGCAAAGGCACAAGGTACACGAGGCACCATTGCTTACTATGCCAGTACAACAGGAGCATCCCGGTAATGGTAACACTGCAGCAGGGATTTTTACCTCACTCCTCATCATCCACTCACACAAACTTTGTGTGTGAGCGTACGAGGAGCAAGACCAAAGCCCTGCTGTAGGAGGATGAGGAGTTTCTTCAACAGACCTGTTGCTCCACCTCCATGGGCCGGGTGTATTATGTCTTACACAGAGTTATTGGATCCACCTTCAGATAGCATTAACGACTTACGGATGAATAATACTCATAACCAACTCTGAATCTGGTGGAGAAATAGTTACAAAATAACTCATGTAGCTTATCATCTTTGATAAATTTGAGATGCCAGCGATATATTGAACAATCAACGGGATTAGCTTAAAGGGACTAGCGAAGGTAAGCACTGGGTGTTACAGGCATCGGATTCGCCTTCAATGATTCCAGGGCACAATACGCATGCCCACCCGTCAAAATCTACTCTTGCGTCACATACATTGTGTCTTTGATCACTTTTTTGTGGATAAAGGTACTTAAATCAAAATATTTTCATTTCAACATCAGTCATATCAATGGGAAATTCCCTTTAGAACCTAGATGGTAAAATTTACAGTAATACTAGTATTTAAATGTGTAGCAACAAGAGGTGAACTAATCAGCTTTGGGTGAACAAATAAGTTTGTTGTAACTTGCAAAATTCTTAAAGGGACAAGATATTGCATTTGCTGACAGCCGGCGCCACCGCCGGTGATTGCATCATTCTCCAATGCCGTAGTCTTGCCTTCGAAACCAGTGTTGGAGAAGGTATGATCACAATTCAATGCATACGTTGATACCCTAGGAAAGAGAGTTACTTTACATGGGGCGAGGTTGATAGGCAGTAGTTCAACAGTATTGGAGAGTTTCCCTGAACAGGGTAAGTTTAGTGCAAGCTAGGAAAGGAATACTGTGCCCCTTAAACCCTTTTACTGCAGAGGCAAAGCTAAGGGACCTGATACCCTGTCACATAGGTATCCATTGGAAAGCTCCCGGTGAGCACTTTCCAATGAATACCTATGTGACAGGGTTTCTGTAAGATTGCAAGATTTGGTAGGTTTACTTTATTGGGTGCCATGAAATTCCTACTGTCTGAGTAAGGGTTAAGATATTGGCTGGTATTTATAAAAGTTAGCAAATGCTTTTCCTTAAGATTTGCACAGTCAGGTCCAATGTAAATGTACATGTACTACCAAACGTGAAGGAAAAGCAATTGCTAGCTTTTATAAATACCACCCATTGTGAATAATATAATATTGGTAAGAAACTGCTGAGAATCCTTCAAGCAAATAGCTTATGACTTCTGTGCTAGATCTGACGGTAAGTTTAAGTATGTCTGATCATCAGACTCATGTCGTTTACAACACATTCATTTCATTGCCATTCTATCTCTGTATCTCTGAATCCCGAGGGAAATTCAAATTCTATTGATAAGTCAGAAGTCGAGGGTATCAGTAAAATATCGTCACAAAGGTCATAAAGGAACTGATTTCATTGTGTTCTAGGATTCACACATTGTAAAAGTAACCCTTTTATATGACACATGATAAAGATCGTCCCTTGGTGAAATCACTGGCTGATAAAACCCTATTTGAATTCAGTCCTGGTGTGCATTTCAACTGTCAACCACCTCCGACATCATCGTCTGTCTCCAGGAGGAAGAGAAAGGAAAGGTGTGAAATTTGACAACGACATTCCACACCACATTAAATCCCTCCCTCAGCCGCCCTTATACAACGTTTATACACAACGCGACCGCTACCGCGACCAAAATTTTGGTCGCGCGACATGCCGCAGAGATTGCCTCCAGAGCGAATTTTTTGAAAATGTCGCGCGACACTTTTTTTTGTAGTGTGAACTTCAATGCGTCCTGGCATATTTCTAGGCGACCACGACGTTTTCGTTTATACACAGCGGCTCTCGCAGTCGGTGTCGCTGTCGCGGTCGCAGTCGGGGGCGCGCTGTGTATAAACGGACCTTTACAGTTACACTTTGATTTGCCCTTGTCACTTTTAACCATGTTGGTCATTCTGTCTTTTGCCAGCACCATCTTATAAATACCACACCTCCGCATATGTACCCCCGACTTCAGTACACTATCTTTTACCAGTAGATAGGTAGGCCTATAGGTGTATTTGCAACCACAGACCAAGTTAAGTCCGTGTACTGTTTTGTTGTCAGAACATCAGTCATGCATAAAAGAAAATTCTTGCAAAACCTGTTCTACGATTTCTCTCCCAAGGCCTATGAATCAGAGTCTGACAAGGCCTATCGCTCATTCGTAATAGGTGCCAAGTCAGACGGCCTAATGGGCAAAAGATATATAACTTTGCTTTGCAGCTCACAGGTTTTTATCCCGAACTACGCACCGAGCTTTTTATCCGAAGTATCGTAATTGTTGTCTATTTTGGGAAAGTGAAAGAGTTGGTGGAAAAAGCTGCATGACCTTGCCAGCTAGGTTGGTACCTTGCTTGGTGAGGGGCCACGAAGCACGCATGGACTTAAAGGGCCAATGTATTCCTTCCCTATCCTGCGCTAAACATACCCACGTTAAGGGAGACCTCGAAACTACCACTATCAACCTCGCCCCACGTAGAGTAACTCTCGTTCCTATGTATCCATTGTATTGTAATCATACATTCTCCAACACTGGCACAAAAGGCAAACTATTATTGGAGAATGACGCTGGCGACAAAAAGTAACAATATCATACCCCTTTAATGAATCCAAAGGAGTTTATGCCCTCTACAAAAGGAGGATTTCAGATGGATAATCTGTTGAGAAAAAATATGAAAGATGACATTATTATTTTCGTAATACCCCTAAAATACGAGCATCACTTTAAGAGACGGCGCAAGTCTCATGATATTGTCAACAGCACACAAAAGCTCACAGCTGTGTACTGAGAATGACACTGTCTTCAATCACAGATACCTCACTTTTATACATCACCTAAGGGACCGCATCGACGGCCTAAATACAATAAAGGCTATCCCATAGATGCAAATAACTCCTCAGATCTTCGTATTTACGCAGAATGTGCTTTTCTTTGATTTGTACAGAAAGCTGGAGGCAGATCAACAATTATTACAGCAGCTTTGGTCACGATGACCATCGCTCTGAGTAACGCGATAACTAACGTCTTTTCTCCTCAATGATGTGACCGGCTGAACCCACGCAAAATATGATTCATTGAATAAGACAGGAACGCATCTGATTACATAAAGAGAAGGAGCCGGCACTAAGGAACAGAAGGAACACTTAAGAAGACAGAAGTTCTGAAAGATTTTCTGCTGCCACCAGGTCCGATGTCAGAAGCCTGTAACATTATCTGACACTGGATGAGGAAAAAGCCATGGGCTATAGACAAGATAAATAGATGACACTGGCACAGAGTACAATCAAAACTTGCAACATTACAATCCCTTCCATTCAACCTCATCTCCTTTTATGAACAAGTGGGCGCCGGATATATTCTTCACTGCAATTCTTTCTCAGCTTATTCCAGGGTTCTTGTTGGTGCATCCTCCGACAGCAGAGGTTTGGTCTTGCTCCTCTTCATCCACTCGCATACAAGTCAGTGAGTGGATGAAAAGGAGCGAGGTAAAAACCCCTGCTGTGGGAGGATGTGTTGGTGTATCCTCCAACAGCAGAGCTTTGGTCTCGCTCCTCTTCCTCCCCTCACATACAAGTCAGTGAGTGGATGAAAAGGAGCAAGATAAAAACCCCTGCTGTGGGAGGATGTGTTGGGGCATCCTCCGACATCAGGGTTTTTACTTTGCTCCTCTTCATCCACTCGCACTTTGCCTGCCACCGTATGAAGACGGGCGAGACCAAAGCCCAGCTATGGGAGGATTCGTTGGCGTGTCTTTTTGGTTTGAAGAGGACCTCCATTTTTTTTCCTAAAGGCCTTGGATGACAAAGGTCGAAATCTGTCCCCACAACAGACTGTTCATTGTACTTCGCAGCAACACTCCACAAAAGTCGACATTTTCTGACATTTAGTAAGATCGAGGTATCACCACATGGACTGTTGTAGGGATCATGTCATTCAGCAGTGCATGAAGGCCTTTCAACAGAACTCCTACTAAAGGCCTTCATATACATGTAGGCCTACTGGACTGGACTGCAAGTACTTACGCAGAAACGTCAGCTTTCTGCATCAGCACTTGCATGGCCCAGTGCATTAGGTGGCGCCATCTATAATTCCGTCATGAAATGAAGAAGAGGTTCCGCAGCTATTTTTGGAATATATTTCACGACTGCAATGCCACAGCAGTACCTTTCCCCGAGGAAGCGGAAATATCGTTCGGAAATTTGCATTTACTGGGCATGCTCAGAGTCCCCAAGAAGCGTCAGAAACTTCCTCAGGGAAGCTTTCCGAGCACGCTAATTGCTACGGTGACCTGAGTTAGCCACTGCCAAATGACCAACAGACACTGTGTCATGACCTGATATACCTTCCTGCAGAGGAAGCAATTGTCCTCGTAACAAGACACTAGTGCTGGCATGCCTAATTGACAAGAAGAAAGGTGATATTCTCTTAATTAAGGCAGCAACGAGGTAATTGACCAGGTCAATAGCAGCTCACATCGCTACAAAGGTAACATCCTATCAATTGTTCCCTTATTCAGTGTTTTTTTATTGGTAGTAGCTGATGCAATGGTCCAGGCTGGGTCGGATGACAGCGACTTTTCGCTACGGCCAGGTAAGCCAACAACGATGTTCATCAAGGATTCCCTCCATTGTTAAACCCTTCTGGAAAAACATGTGAATCATCGCTACACACTTTACTGTCGGCCCAAACGGGCCGTTGCAGCAACTCACTACTGTCGGAGCTATCCAGTTTACTTCAATCGCCAAATCGACAGCCACTTCCGTTTTCAACCTCACTACCAGGAGTACTGGCAAAAATTTCCTGGATTGAGGTTGAAATTGCGCGCATTGGTTCCCAATGCCACCACCAGGGGATGGATCCCTGGCGGTGGTATCGGGAACCAACATGTATTTCAACCTCAATCTACAAAATATTTGCCTTAGTCCTGATAGTGAGGTTGAAAACGGGAGTGGCCGTTGAAAATTCTACCAGGGGCGCTGCGACTGGTGTATTCAACAGCTTGTCACTCATTGGGTTGCTGGACGAGGCAGAAAGAGTCAGCACCCAGCGGAGCTCAATCTGAACCAAAAGCCAGAATTGCGCTGATATTGCTTTGAGTAGGTCCCTTATCGGTCTTTTTCTACTTTTATCCCACAATCGCTGCCTTATCGGGAAAAGAATAACGCCACAAAACTCTCCAAGTTGCTTCTTTATCTCTTTTTGCACTTTTACCAACAGGTGAAGAAAAGACCCCGGAGAATCTTAAACGTGCAGCAGACTCCACGAATGTCACACAGCTACCGTTTCAATCATCATAGAGGCAATTGCATCTCTCGTAATTCTTCCTAATTCACCGTACATCGCTTCCAATCTCAGCAGCCATTTAATCACATGACGAGTGAAGTTCATTTGTCTCTTCGTTCGTCATAAAATTGTCGTAACGCTTCCTGACGGGATGGCATCGTGAATGAAAAGTGGCGCAAATTAAACGTTTGGATGCATAAAGGATGTGACTGAAGAAACCGTATCTGCTGCAGCAGCAGCGTATACGGTGCTATTTTGATTGTGTTTGCAATAATGTGCAACTCCCCCTTGTTTTTCACGTTATTTACTGCTTGTGACGCGGTTTTTGCAACCAACAGCACTATTTCGGCATTTATTCATTTCTTTTGGTTCGGTGATGAATCGAACTAACCCACCCTGTAGGACATCTAGATTTTACAACATGATGTTCCATTGGGGGAGCGCAGAGGTGCAGTGGTAGAGTGTCAGACTCAGACTTGAAGAAAACCTTGAATCTTGCTAACATAACAGATCCCTTTGGACACCCAAGATTTTTCAACACGTGACATTCCATTGAGTTAAACCTTGAAAAGATGAAAACCAATCTCAAACTCGGTTTACCTTGGAAACCTCGCTTGAGGCCGCAACAATAATCATGAAAACATAGACCTTTTTGATCCGCAAGTTCTAAATGACCAGTTGTCTCTTTCAGCCTGGGGCGATACATTTCATCACTGCCCTGATCAGAACACATATGGCTGCTATCAATACCAGCTGTTCCATCCAATGGATGTCCCCAGGGGATGCTGATCATGGCTGTTACACCAATTGGTTTCTCCGATGGATTTTGTCGTAAGTGGTGATCATGACATTGAAGAGTTCCCCTCCTGTACATGTTATGTTAGGAAAATATTCAGCCAAACGGGTTCAGAGTTAAAGGCTTCTTGAAAAGAACAAGATAAAGCTTCTCAGGGGCGGATCGACGATTTTGGCAAAGAGGGGGCACCCTGTGCTGGAAACATTGAAATCTGCGGTGAATTTCAATGATTTGCTCCAAATTTCCGAATTTCGCAGTCGATTTGACAGATTTGTAGGCCAAAAGGGGGATGCACCCGGTGCAAGAACTTGGATCTGTGCCTAGTTCGTATAGCACAACTACAGTGGATTTCAATGGCCTTTGTCCAACTGTGGAACCGAACTCCTCTGTCCATAATAGAGGTGTCCTCCAGGCAGTGGTGTCCATTACCAGAGGTTCCACTGTATTGGAATGAAGTAACGATGATATACGTTTTTTCGCCTATTTACATTGCCGGTTGTATAACTGATGGTGTAAAAGTCAATGCGAATGATTTGGTAAAGTGTGCCAAATGTGCCAAGAACTAGTGAAGGACCCTTCTCAAAATTGGGGCAAATCCACTTGTAAAGTTGAATCCTTGCCAGTATTATTTATAGCATTGGCAGTCCACAATGATTTTTATGGTTCATACGCATAAACCTTTATATCAATAGGATATTTGTCAGTAGTTACTCGTCCTTCAATAAGGCCTTTCAGCTCCTGGGGTTAACTCCGACGTTAACTTGTGACAAGTGGACTGTGACCAAGGATTTAGGCTACAAGATATCATGAGATTCAGTTGTACAGGACTTTGTATACACCGATTTCACATCTTGCACGATCGCAGCACCCGTAGTAGAATTTTTGAACTACAATCTTTACATATTTTATCAATACAAAACAAGGAGGCATGTAATTAATAACTGCAGTTGCAGTTTTAATTCTGAACACTGCCAGTAAAGGTTATCGGATCCACGTAGTTCGGTAAAACTTCCCTACGTCATGTTTAGGTGTATTTCTCATGCTTTGCAGTACCGGTATCTTAGGGACCAATATCTTCAACAAAGCTGGGATTTATCCTATTATGAGATCCACAAAGGTGTTACTATTTTGATACCGTTGGATTAATGTGCCATAGCCTACACAACATGGGATGTGTAATTCCAAGAAATCTGAAGATTTCAGGAATTAGGTTACTTTTTACTGCCGCGCCATTATTGGAACACTTCCTCAATGATATATTACGTGGAATATTGGAGAGTCAACCTCTCTGCAGGTTGACAACAGTAGTGAACAGCAGTGGTAATAGTTGAGTAAACTGATGACCAATGATGATAACCTGCGACAAGCGCTGCTTTTGCTGGAGCGGGTCACAAATAAGTTGCAAAGACAAGTCAGTAAAGGGTTCTCGAATAACACATGCTTGACCCCCAATAAGTGTCTCTCGGGGGTTAATGAGATCAGTAATTCAATAATATTGTCATCTCTGGTTAATCAATTATCAAGACCGAACGGACGATGATTGCGGGCTTCAGATCTGGGAACCAATCGATAACCACGATAGCCACTGATTGGCTTCAGGCAAGGGCACACACCCCCTCCTAGGAGTTGCGTCTTTGTCAATAATGCATTTCCCTTGACATGTGGTTGTGAGGGAGGGAGGGAGGGAGGGAGTCGATATAAAAGGCTGAATAGTTTCCAACTTGCTGAATGCCACCTAAGGTATCTGAATTTGCAATTGACGAATTTCAAAAACGTCAGAAGAGGCAAACGTTGTTTGTGCATAGAGGTTAGGCCCTATTTGATTCAGCAACTGAAAGGATTTACACTTTCAGAAGCAGCCAGTGATGTCTACGCAAGGAAGAATTTGAAGTTTTGAAACTCTCATGAGGTTAATATTTTCTATGCAGGGAGTTATTTGACTTGGGAACTGAGAGGTTTGCTTAGTTGTCAGTTTAGAAATCCAATGCCATCTGACATGACCAATCAAGACGACGGACCACTTTCTGCAAGTTTGAAGTTTAGGCCACTGAAACTAGATGATAAGGTTCTCGTCACCGCCCGCATGCGATTTTGGCCCCGCATCAAAAAAGTTCGTCGTTCATCTTTTATAAAAAATCCGCGCCAAAAATCCGCATCTCCTTGCCGACGATCTTTACATCGACTCTCCAGCGCCGCCCGCGGCGTCTGGGTGAGTGAAAAGCCGTCTGCCATGTCTGCCGTGATCGGGCTTGCTCGGGGAATCCCGCCTACCTCACTTCCAGGTGTTGTTTGCCAGATCCTCGGCATGCATTCAATGTACATGATATGGTACTGTGGTATCCGGATGGTTGATATCGATTTTCTGACGATGTGTCAGAGGGGCGGAAGCCTCATTCTGAACACTGTTGTCTGATTCTCACGGCACGTGGTGGATGAAAGATGAAAGTTGACGAAATTCCCTCACTGATTTTTGGAAATTGGTTGACGAGAACCTTATCATCTAGTTTCAGTGGCCTTATGATAGGATTCTATTTACCTTACAAATCTTTAGATAAATCCCAAATAGACAAATTTGAACTCGATCAGCACATATTTGGCCTTTCTAGCACAACGAGCTTCTTTTTGGAAACATGACGTGCACTGTTTTTGTCATCATGGCTGTGTCGCATTGCACATCTTTGCATCATTATGTTGACCTGAACACACTGAGAACGAAAAGATGAGGCTGATTGTGTGGAAACCCGGATGTGCACAGGACAGTGAACTTGGAATTTTTGTATCACAATGAATAACAAAAGAACCGGAAATCTCAACTAGAGGATAAACTACAGACAGGTTGATGACAACCAATGAACCACTAGTTAACTAGCGATCACACACCCAAAGCATCATGCTAATCGATCAGACACGATCAATCAACAGCGATGCAAAAATCTATAGGCAATACGTAAAAAATATCAAACGGTTTATTCAGTTCTGTCAGAAACGCGAGCAAAACGTATAATCATCAAACATATTCGCGAAGGGAATTAAAAAAATTTCCGAACCAATCAATGCATCTCTACCCACGAGTCGATTTCAAACACCTCAACATCTTTGTATTCCTGGAATTTAATTCATGCATTATGCATGCTTTCTCCCCTTATGTTGTCCTACATCATATCACATTGTGTTTTCATCTTTTGTCAGAATCTAAAGGATACAGGTGTTTGTTTTCATTGTTATAGAAAGCACATCCGCACCTAAATTTGGAATTCACGAGAATATCAAACAAGGAAAGTTAAAAAGATCGAGGAATAATGGTAGAGGTGTCATTTGACTTGACACTTTACCCCGGCCTGTCCTGAAACGTTCAGTACTTTGAGAAGCTGCTCCTTTAGCACCCAACCCTGATTGGTATACAGTATATTGCACAATTGACCTACCTTTATCCATATACCTTCTGCGTACGTCACATGGAAGGTACACTTCAGTTCATTGCGTATGGTACGGGTGCGTCACACGTCTCTTCTGCGTGACGTCCACACACCACAAGCGAATGACGTTACATCTTCACTGCGTGCTTTCCATGGCGGCGTGCAACGTCCGTGGAAGATATGAGGATGGTGCGCCCATGATGCTGTATGTGGTACGCGGATTGTGCGTGGTGCGGAAGGGAGGTCATATATATTGTGCAACGTATACTGTACCCATTTGTTTCCATCAGGGCTGAAGCCAAAGCATTATCGGCCCCAGTAAGTGTGGAAGAGACGCCATATCTAAAGCTACTCATGTTCCTCGCTTGGATGGGGTCTTTAACTTGCCCTTGCAAACTAAGGCACAAGGTACAAGACTCGAACCCTGTACCTGCTTGCTGAGCGGGACGTGATAACCACTAGACTACCCAGGCTCCAAGATTTGTGCCGACTGCAAGACCACGTGACCAAATCACCGACGAAGAAATACGAACAGAGCATAAGGAAAGATCAATAATCAGAGAAAGGATTCAATAACTCACTTGGTTGGAATGCACCCGGTTGAAATACTAGTAATTACCTGGGCAAGTTTCTTCCATTCCAATGTCCATCTCTCCAGGCAAGAGCGATATACCTGATAAAAGTTTATTCACCAATAGGAGGCACTGAAATATTGAAACGGATTTAGCTCCCGGCTGCCATGCTGCGTTGACACCAGTTCAAACAGTTGTAATTACTCGTACTATTGGTATACATAGTTTCTTTCATTAAGCGTACTAGCGGGATACGCGAGATTTCTAAATGAGGCGTGCTGCGGTGTGGACTGATGAAAGGATGAAACCGATTAATCAAAATTTCATTTTTATTCGCCGATGGCAATGAATAGGCTGCATTGGCTAAAAGTTGCTGGAGTCATGCTTCTTGACTAGAAATGCATGAAATGGTCATCATAATACAATCCTCAGCTGTAGAGGTCTTGTCATTCAGAAATGGGGAACCTGCAGAACTACCGCTACTGGGAGGCGGTATGAGTGGTGGTGCCTTTTTTGGACGTCTCGTCCCTGTTGCACTGCACCAAGCATGTCTAGACGCAAACTCATTGCATTGATTTGCTCTGTTTTTGACATCTTCGCTACAGTTGCTCACAGCGCCGACCTGTTGACCTGTCGGGATAAAAAGTTATGTGCATGGGTTCCCCTATTGTCTACTGCGGCAATCTCAGAGCAAGATGAAAATATTCTGTTTGCAGAACACAGTGGCAAAGTGTTGAGCATCCAACTCAACACCAAAAGGTCACGGGTTCAATTCCTCACAGAATCACCACTTTGTGCAGGGGCGGATCCAGGATTTTGGAATACGGGGGGCCGGTCACCTTCAGCCACAAGCTGACGACAGAGTCGCAAGGCGCGAAGCCACGACGGAGGGTCTGGGGGCCTCCCCCAGAAAATTTTGAATTCTAGATGCGCGTACATATGATTTCCAAGCATCTGGGGGCATGATTTCCTTATCTATTTGCTCATTTTTTGGAGTTATTGACCCATTTTTTGTTGGTCTTCCAAAAATACGGGGGGCCGTGGCCCCCTCGGCCCCCCTCTGGATCCGCGCCTGTTGTGTTCTCAACTGGTCTGAAAGGACTAGGTGAGTGCTGAATGAGCTGCTCCTTGTGTTCTGCAGAAAGGGTCACGGAGAGACTAGGATAACGGTAAATTTGTATTTGATTTTTCCGTCAGGGCTGAAGCCATAGCATTATTGGCCCTGTTAAGTAGGGAAGAGGCCATCACAAGTTACTCATGTTCCACACTTGGATGGGGTCTTACTGTCCCATGCGACCTAACAACATGAACTGCTTTGTGACTGCTTTGTAAAGTGAGGTAGAAAAGCTTCGTTTTAGCCTCAAAACTGCCGAGTGGCACTGTGTCGTCTACATCTCTGAGTCACATACCGGTCCTGCAAGACTTTTTTTAAGTGACGCAAAACAGACAACCCATCTGTTACAAGCACAAGCAGAATCATCCTAAAAGTAGATCTATCAAAGCCAGCCTCCCCGGCTGCCGAAAAAATCACCCATCCTTTCAACCCCACAATAACAGTTCCTATCCAACAACTGCAAATACTTTCATCGCCAGAGGGTGGACACCATTAATTACAGACAACGATCGTTAATAGTGATTTCTTGACAATAGACACACCGGAGTTCATATTGTTGAGTGTGCGCTACATTAACGGATCTATACGGGAGCGATGATGGCGCTGAACCTGTTGTCAGATACCGATAGACTCATGTCGAGCTAATGGCAAGAAACCACAACTTAATTCATAAGGTCTAATGGGTTATAGGTTAGTTTCTGTTAATACCATGGGATAATGTTTTGTTTTGCAAGGCCGCTGATAGGCAAGAAAGCAATCTTGTCTAAAGAGCCAATAATGAGCCAAGTTTGGGTTCGCTGCTGTCGACCCGACAAAACAAAAGGAATACCATTGTTTGAAAGACTTTTGTTTCTAAATAACAGTTCACCCTTTCACACTCCCAGCTTTTCATCTCCCAAAAGGGCTGCAATAAATTGCAAGTTCTTAAAAGATTTTTTGACAGCATTATCATTGAAATGCCGGCCACACTTTTGGCTATGGTTTTTAAATTTCCTGTCTGCATCGTCAGAGTCCAGAGTTGTTATACCTGCTGAGCACATATAAAGTGACTAAACTGTGTTGCTGTTTTATGGAATTTTGGACAGTGAAAACGGCAAAATTCGTAAACCTCAGGAGTTCTGGTGCTTCAAGGGTTCACTAGCTTACTTTCTGCAAAAGCTTACTTTCTGCTATAAGCTTACTTTCTGCTATAAGCTTACTTTCTGCTATAAGCTTACTTTCTGCTATAAGCTTACTTTCTGCTATAAGCTTACTTTCTGCTATTCATCGTATCCATGACGTAGGCCCAGGCCTACGTGACCAAGGTGACGTTGTGACGTTGCGTCTTTTTGCCCACCAGCTTCTTCAGCAAAGCAATGAAATTTGCCCACCACCCTTGCGACGTCAGCAATGGCGGACACTGTCGGAGTTACGTCATGGATACGATGAATAAGCTTACTTTCTGCTATAAGCTTACTTTCTGCTATAAGCTTACTTTCTGCTATAAGCTTACTTTCTGCTATAAGCTTACTTTCTGCTATAAGCTTACTTTCTGCTATAAGCTTACTTTCTGCACGATCAAGGATTGGAAATCACAACTGCAGATTCAGGTATTTACTCTTTTTCGATAGAAATGGTCACGATGATATATCAAGTTATCCCGGTACTTTGTATTTCCCTCAAAGAGATCCTGTTGCAACAAGTGGCTATGACAGCTGTCTTGCCCTCGGATGAGAGTTGACAAGAGCACTCAAACTGCCGACAACAAAAGACTGGCTACTCCTGCTTCCCACTCCGTAACTGATGCGATGACACTTCATAACTGAACAAGCATAGCTGAGAATAAAGTCAATTGAATTGTACAACTGTCAATCAAGAAATTGGTAGAGCAGCGGGTGAATGGCCACCAAAGATGACAGGCAAAGGCACAACTTTAATGGTGAAAGATCTGACCGGACTGCCCTGGATGCTCAAAAAGGAAGAAACTTATAAGTTAAAGCGAATCGATAGCGGATTTTGTTTACATTTGGCTGGTGTTTGTAAACACAAAATTCAGCCAATCAAAATGCACAAAAATTTCTTTGTTGACATTCTGGAGAAGTTTGTTTACATTTTTTGCTGAAAATTCGTCCCCTTTCAAATTCTATTTCAAAATCAAATTTTTTCGCTTTCGATTCCCTTTAAAGTTAAAGTTTTTGTCTGATATCAACAAAAGTAGAGGTGTCAGGCAAATTTACACTTTAATACTGGTCTATCCTGAAACCTTTCAGTAGGCCTCAGATGAGCTGCTCATTGAGGGCCCAACACTGATCATTCTGACTGGTAATGATTTATCATGTTTATACACCTGGGGATTGACTAAGGTATCAAAAGCCCTTTTTACACGGTGCCGGTGCGTTCCGGATCGAGGAGGGTTCGGTTATTTTTCCCCGTGTAAAAGCGAAACAACTGACCTCCACCTTCCTCGGGCCAGTTCAGTTCGCCGCGTGAGTCTCGGGAAGGTGGAGGTAGGTTCAGGCTGGTTATTCTCTCGTGTAAAAGCGAACCGACCTCCACCGGCCTCGTGCGGGATTGAGCACGCTACATATGAATGGCATCACTGGCGCATTGCTGTAAGTTACCTGTGAAGAAATCACGCACGAGATTTCTCAAGCACTGCTCATGTTGTTAGAGGCATAGTTTATCGATTTTAAGTGATTATTTTTGCGATATTTCTTACTTAGGATGTTGATAGACGCCATCTGGCGGCACGCATTTGAACAAACCGACCTCGAACTAGTTCGAGGCAGGTTCGGTAACCCGCACCGTGTAAAAGCGATCAATCCATCCTGAACCGAACCCGCCCGAGGAGGGTGGAGGTAGGTTTCCTTGAACCAGCACCGTGTAAAAAGGGCTAAAGAGGTGAGCCCAGAGTCTCATACAGACAGTGGGATTCGAACCAGAATCCTCCATTGACAACTAGAGCCACTAGATCACCATGACTCTAAATATCATCTGACACATCACATCGTAACATCTGGGGGGAGTGAGGCAAGGTAGGCAAGAGACCTGCCGGAGTCTCACGCTGATGGTGGGCCTTCGAACCTGAGACCTCATGACCACTAACCAGAGCTGAACCATAGACCACTGCGACTCCAGTATCATCTGACACATCATATCATAACACCTGGCATGCTGGGGGAGTGAGGCAAGGTACAGTACAGGTCACAACATCCCTAAATTCGCGTAAGTTACGCGTAAGTTACTCGTAACTTACACAACAACTCACGAGCTATGTTACGCGTAACTTACGAGGTGAGTTACGCGAATTTCCCTAGCTACGCAGTGATTTACGAGGCGAGCTGCGCGAAACCAAAGCCGTGAGTTACTCGTAAGTTACGCGTAACTTATGAGTAACTTACGCGAAGCCGTAGGGATGTCAATTGTGACCTGTACTGTAGGCAAAGCGACCTCCTAGAGTCTCAATGACAGTGGGATTTCAAGTGGAGACCTCATGACTGGTAGGTAGCCAAAGACCGTACCCATCAGACCACTGTGGCTCCCAGAGCGTTAATATCTGAAGATTCCCTCTTAACCACAAAACTATGTGAACCACCATCAAAGGTTCAGATCAGGGCAATTACCTCGTTAATTTTCTTGATCACTTTCTAATTTTTGTTTCTCACTTTGATATAATGACATCAACACAAAAAACACAACAATCGAATTCTAGAGGTAATTGAAATTGGGCCATTACTAACACGACCCAGAGAGGGATGGCAAGAAATTTTAAAAGCCTTGGCCTGGAATGAGGTTTGAGAGTCAGTTGCATAGGATACTTTGATGCTCAATTTAAGGTCTCCACATATTTGTCCAGATTCCGATGTGATTTTTGGATCCACCCATTACCTGTGGAGGTACCGCAGCAGAAAATTACAATGACCTACCGCCAAACTCAGCATGGACAACTTTTCTGGGATGTTACAGGCATATGATTCTAAAGCTGCGTTTACCAGACATCCAGAATGCGGTATAGGGACGCGGAATCCCCGGCAGAAGCAATATGTTGTATGCGAAAATGCATTGCATTTTCCGCTTCCACGTTCCGCAATCCGCATTCCGCGTGTCAGCTAAATGTACATTGTAGCTTTATACTGACATGCAGCGGAACAAGGTGTAATATTCATGAGGACGTTAGCGGAGCCCCTCATTAGCCCCATTTACAGTGTGGAATTTTCACTGTGTTCGGTCCGGACCGAGCACGGTTCAGTACAATTTTACCAAATGTAAACAGGTCCAGCCACCTTGTCCCGGTACCAAATGGCAGTGTAAACGGGTCTGTCCTGCTTTAATTTCAAAGCGGGCTCGGTCCGGGTCAAGCTCGGCATGCTTCAACTGGGCTTGTGTCAAAAGGGCTATAGTCCCTTTACCTTATCAGAAATTAATCAACACACTCTCTGATTTAGCACAACATTTTTGAAATGGAACTTCATCTTTCAACATCCCGGGACAAAATAAATGACATAATTATTATTGTCTTTGCATGTTCCATCACACTTTCCTCTGACAGGTGACAGGTCTCAATGAATAGCCTTGTAAGTTGCCATGAAGATGATGGATTAGATGTCTCTGAGTTTTATATCCTGGAAATGAACCCCGGTGATCATCATGCATGATTTCTGCGAGAAATGGAAGAAACCTTGTTGTGTTATCTGTCAGGTTTAGCCTGTTCTGTTTCTGTGCAGGCTACCGGGATAAAACCACAAAAACGGGATCATTGACTGAAGCAAGGCTGCTTGGAAGAGTGGGAGAGAAATTCAAGATGGTTGCCATGACTGCCATTGGAATTTCTCCAGCTTGCCAAAGATATCGACTCTTTTCTAGCAAGTGGCGAGTATTTGTATTTGTATTTGAGTGTTCCGTCAGGGCCAAAGCCCGGTAGCATTGGCCCTGGTAAGTATGGAAGAGGCCATCTCAAGCTACTCGTGGGAACTCCTCACTTGGATGGGGTCTTATTGCCCTTGCAAAGACACAAGATAGAAGGCACGACAGCTTGCTGTCCCATGCGACGGACAGTAAGCCGGACTGGATGGCGAGTCGATCCTCCTGGGGAAGTGTGCGGCATTAACAAGTTATTTCTCAGCCAGTTTTATCAGAGTTTTACGGCACTCCCAAATCAACGCACAAAATGATTTATAGGAGTTTATAAACAATTCTGAATGATTTTACCAAGAAATATACATCTTATCAATTCATCAGCAAATATTCTCTCGTATGTTCATTACTACGGGGGTCAAGGGCTGTTCCTTTGAACAGCAAAAAACTTTGAAGTCACTGCCAGACAATGATGTTCAAAAGGCATGCAGGTCAATCAGTTTGAAGGATTGAATTGTATCATACATCCGGCATGTCCGGTCCAAATATTTGAAATATCTCACACAGGTAAAGTTAGGTAATCTTCAATATCATTTTGGAGCCGTTTTTGGTCTCTGGTGCAAGGCTATTGAAAAGTCACAGCACTATCCTCCCACTGCAAGGGGTTTTTACCTTGCTCCTCTTCATCCGCTCCGATGAACAGGAGTGAGGTAAAAACTCCGGGGAGGGTGGGGGGTGTCCCTGACCATTAGAAATGACACTGCACTTTTCTGGACGGGTTTGAAAGCCTGGTCATCCAATAAATATCTTGGGTAGTACGATTTAACAGCTGTTTATTCTGCGCAAATCCTGGACATTATTATTATCATTATCAGATAATTCAATGCCTATCTCACAAATCCAGGGATATCACCCCAGACAATGACCACAGTCGTGGAAAATTATCCAGGTCAGGCATATCACCAAAACTAACAAGGCCTACTTGATTTGCACTCTTACACATATTTCATACCAACTATGCCGAAGATCTGCATACATGTCTTGTACAAATACTACACATTTTTTATGTCAACGGTATTGAAACAGACGAGAGGTAGTTACTATGATAGGTGAAAGGGCACTTTTTATATCATTCATATTTGTCTTTACTATATCATATATTTGCATTGTAATGTATACATTGGGGTGAGTAGTGGTTGGCAATTAACCCTATAGTGTTTCATGATAACTTCCGTCCTGAAAGTTAAAGAACATTGGCTGATATTCATAAAAGCTAGCAAATGCTTTTCCTTCAAGTTTTGTAGTACATTTACATTGTACTTCCCTGTGCAAATCTTAAAGCCCCACAGTATTGAATTTTACGGTATTTTCAAAATGTTAGGAGAGTGGAGGTTGAGGTCTCAGGGCCTCGTGAAGATCTCCAAAATGATTGCCTGATACTTACTTTTAATAACCAAGGCCTACTTTTCAACAGAGAGTGAAAAAACTGCGTAGGGGAGCTCTAATGCATTGAGATAGAGCGCAGTACATTTTTACACTACGCTGACGTCGTGACGTCGTCAAGAATCGCGGCGACGATTTGCGTTTTTCAGATTCAATACAGTGGGGCTTTAAGTAAAAGCATTTGCTAATTTTTATGAATACCAGTCATTGGCATGGTCATTTAGGAATACCGAAATCATCGCTTCATGTCAAAACTTCCTATAAATTTTATTTACACACTTTTTCAATAGATTTAACGTTCAATTCAAAAATGTATGTCAAGATTTGCCGACTCACACGAGAATAATATCATAAAGTGCATAGACGCCAGACCCGACAGTACTAAGTGCCACTCTTAGCTCAAGGGCCTCTAAAGCATGGGCATAGTATGTTTGCATGTTTACCTTAGCGTTTTAACACTTTTTAAAATTAAATTGAAAAATATATTTTTAGTTTGGCGTTTGCATAGCAAGATGTTTTTTTCATCTCTTAACTCAAAGTGCCCAAGAGACCATGAGTAATCTAGAGACCAATTCTTGAAAAGTGTTTTTTTCTTTTCAGAAGTGCCCTTATTCAATTTCAAGTGCGTTTCACTTATTCACTTCACCATTTCTCTTTTTAGACTTCGTCGACTGGCGACACGCCAGATTCAGCTGGAGTCCGATCCCGGACAAAGAATATCCCAAGTGCTGAAAATTTTGCCCACCAAAAAAGCCAAAGACAACAGTTGCATTGAACAAGTCAGAAACAGGCCAGGCCCCAATCTGGACAATTGGCGAAAAAACTCTTCATTGTATTCCTGACCCATGAAGATGTTTGCAATCAAGTCAAAATAGCTGCCAAACTTGGTCTCACGATTTCAAGCAGAGCAACACAGCATGGCATCCTGGGAACCCAGGGCATTTCCACTCTGCATAGCGCGTTACAATGCCCTGGGGAAACCCACCCCGTTTTGATGGGGAAGAGGGCTGTTCCCTCATGTGTACTCGCCAACTGGTAATTCACGAATAAACCATGCAATGCAGTGGGGGATCGCCACTTGATGTAATGGGCAGACATCGCGCCTAGTGCTGTAACGTATGCACATATATCTGGTGTTATGAGTTAGCGGGTACCAGTCTCATAGCAATGCATCTCATTCCATAATTTATGCATGCTGTCGGAATGATAGCTGCCCCAAACACATGAACTGGATCATACCTTCGTGTTTTGAACCCGTCGGTACTTACCCATTATCTAGATAATCCATGACAACCAGTTTTACGCGAAGTTAATTCAGGAATATTAAAAAATCCAGCGAGTTTGTCAGCGAATCGAGGAATGTTTGAAACCACCATATTTGGGAGTGACCATGGCGGGAGAGAAGCTTCGCTGTGATTGGTTGTATTCAGCGACAGATTTTCTGTCNACAAGAAACCTGTCCATGTGCCCCAAAAGGCTAGGCCTAGCTAATGTCCGTTGAACCATCTCATGTCATGATGTGATACTGTACCGGTAGCTTAATATGTATCTAACTATTTAAGTAGGCCCCCCTGTACCTAGTATAGGCGTATCTCTCTGTCAGATTATCATAGTAGTTGATTAATCAATTTGCTGTTTATGCAATTTTAGCTTTGTACATCGATGAGGTGCAGAAAAATTCATCAAACTCGTATGTCTCACACAAAGATAGCTAGGTGTCTCCAGGACTTGTCTGAAAAATGTAGGCAGTTATAAGTGTCGAGGAAGTTGTCTCAAGAAGTCTCAGCCTGAGACATGCATGTGTCTCAGGTGCTGTCTTAATTGATATTAGAGACCTTTCTGCCTCAAAAATAAGAGACATAAGGCGTCTCAAAAGGTGCCTCACCCTGAGACGTGCAGGTGTCTCAGGGTGCTGTCTCAATTGGAGACATTTTTGTCTCGGAAATATGAGACAAAGGTGTCTCAAAAGTCGTCTCAATTTGTGACATGCACGACCAACATTGTGGAGACGTTTCTGCCTCATCTTGAGACACCCGATCTGAGTCGCCTATGTGCCTCATTTAGAGGCACCTAACTGCCTACATTTGCGGACAAGCCTTGGAGACACCTTTCTTTCTCACTTGGAGACGGTTATTTTTTTCTGTGTATAAACTTTATTTACACACTTTTTCAATAGATTTTACGTTCAATTCAAAAAAGTATGTCAAGATTTGCCGACTCACACGAGAATAATATCGTAAAGTGCATAGACGCCAGACCCGACAGCACTAAGTGCCACTCTAAACTTGAGGGCCTCTAAAGCATGGGCATATTACGTTTGCATGTTTACCTTAGCGTTTTAACACTTTTTAAAATTAAATTGAAAAATATATTTTTAGTTTGGCGTTTGCATAGCAAGATGTTTTTTCATCTTTGAACTCGAAGTGCCCTAGAGACCATGAGTGACGTAGAGACCAATTCTTGAAAAGTGTTTTTTTCTTTTCAGAAGTGCCCTTATTCAATTTCAAGTGCGTTTCACTTATTCACTTCACCATTTCTCTTTTTAGACTTCGTCGACTGGCGATACGCCAGATGCACCCCCTCTGATCCCAGACAAAGAATATCTCAAGTGCTGAAAATTTTGTCCACCAAAAAAAGCCAAAGACAACAGTTGCATTGAACAAGTCAGAAACAGGCCAAGCCTCAATCTGGACAATTGACGAAAAAACTCACATTGTATACCTGACCCATGAAGATGTTTGCAATCAAGTCAAAATAGCTGCCAAACTTGGTCTCACGATTTCAAGCAGAGCAACTCAGCATGGGTGCATTTCATCAATTGGTAATTGAGGACAGCGCTGGAGGGCTGAAATAGCAGCCTCACTACTGAACTTCTGATAGTGGCACTGATATTTATAAGCAAATTACGAAGTGTTTTCAACTATAATGTAATTCCACTTTATTTACAAACCTGAGGAGGACCGCTGTATTTTATGACATGTCCCTTAATTGTAGTGACAGCTATAGTCCCTTAATTGTAGTGACAGCTATAGTCCCTTAACTGTAGTGACAGTTACAGTCCCCGCTTAATTGTAGTGATAGCTATAGTCCCTTAACTGTAGTGACAGTTACAGTCCCCGCTTAATTGTAGTGACAGCTATAGTCCCTTAATTGTAGTGACAGTTAGTCCACCAGCTCTCAAGAAATATACAGTAGAACCTCCTTTGCCGACACCTCTGTCAGGAGGACACCTCTATATTAGGACATAAAGTTCAGTCGCAAACAGGTCATTTATATTCATTGTGACCTCTGTAATCAGGACACCTCTCAATCAAAGACGGCATTTGTCAGTCCCGAAAGTGTCCTTAATAGAGAGGCTCCACTACAGTTGCCAGGAGGACACCTCTCAATTAAGGACACCATCTGTCAGTCCCGAAAGTGTCCTTAATAGAGAGGCTCCACTACAGTTGCCAGGAGGACACCTCTCAATTAAGGACACCTCTCAATTAAGGACACCAAATTTCGGCCCTAAATACCAATTCAATTCATTCTGACCTCTGTAATCAGGTGTAACAATATTAGTAGAGTCAAAAGGTGATTTGGGGTGAATTGAATTGTCTTTAGTTTGTACATTAGTTTGTTTCATTAAATTTACAAAATCAGAATCACTGAATCAATCAACCAAGTCATTTAGATTGTGAATGGATTCTTAGACTATTGTTTTGCAAATGACACACTAGATCAGTTAATGCAAATCAAAAAGATATGTTAATCCATTAATCCTTACCTTTCCTTAGTCTGCTAATCCCTAATCCATCAGACAGTCTGATAATCCATCACCATAGTTCACATTCTCACTTATAACATATCCACGAAATATAAAATTCTGCTGTGAAATTCTTATGCAAAGTCCTTCAAAAACAACTTCACAAAATCATCCACTAAAAGTCCAAGAAATGCAACTTTTGAAATCCTTTTTGCAGAAACCAACACCGTAACAAGAAGTAATAAGAAGTCTTTAAATGTTCCAAACTGTCCCTAACTACATGAACTATACTGCATATTACACACTAATGCCTACTGGTAGTCTGGAGAAAGGCTCTCAGTTGTGTCGGCATTGAGCTATCATTGAGAACTGAGTCTAAGGTAAACACTGCACTGAGAAAGGTTTATCAACCCACCTAGGGAGAAAGCTTGGAACTACAATAGCAGTGTCATGCTGGGTAACACGACGAACATTGAAAACATTGAATGGGTAGTTATTGCTGTGTGACGTGCCAAGTTATCGAGGTTCAATGTTGTTTAGGTAATCAATGATCTGTGGTCATAAACCAATCGTACGACGTGGACTCAAAATAAGTGGAAATGTTATTGAGTCCAGTTAACACTGTGAGACTGATACTCTGAGAGAAAGAGTTTTGATAATGGTTTAAATTCTTCAATGAAATCACCTTTTCCTGCAAGACAAACCTTGGTACCAGAGATGTGTGTTGATGGGCTAGGCCTAGCTACGACCTGAACCTGCTACCGGTAGGCCCTTTTTGACCTGATCATTTCTTGACTTTTGAGTAGGGAAAAATTTTCAAATTGTAGGCTACACGTGTACTTCCTCAGTGATAATCTACAACTAACGTTGATAACAGCCTCATAAACAAACTGTTTTGGAGTATAAATCCTGACATTTAGAATTAATGCCTTAAGAAAACATTATTTCAGGTGAATAAGGCATAGAAATCCTACTCACAAATCCCCCACAAACAGGATATGGCCCTTGTGCAGTTATAGGCCTTCTATCTTGCCAAAGAAAGCACTGGCCACAATTTGGCAAAGGCCCAATAACTTTTACTTTTCAGGAACTTGGGACAGGTTATAGATGTATGAAGTACGGGAATGATACAGAAGTTGCTTACAAGTCCCAGTGGCCATCCGTCCCATCCTGAACCATAAGGATGAACCATCTCTCGCACTTTTCTCATCCGTAAATGGCCCAAGATTCTCAGGACGAAAACCTCCCTAAGAGATCAACAGAGCAACAACTGCCAAACCACAAACTGCAAAATTGTTTTAAAATAATGAATTATCCTAGTTCCAGTGTTCTCCAAGGGTTTTGGTCTAAGAGGGGTGCCGTGGGCGTGGTGCCGAAGGCACCGTGCGAGGTGACTTCTGACAGGGGGTCTGGGGGCCCTCCCCAGCGAAATTTGGCTTTTAGGTGCTCTGAGGTGCGTTTTCTGAGCATCTGAGATGCATAATTGAGTGATCTAAATCATAAATATTAGGGCGGACGAATTTTTAAGAGGGGCAGGCCATTTTTAAGAGGGGTGGATTTTCCTGTCGGTATTTTTAAGAGGGGCGGGCCGCCCTTTTTTTAACTGGCGTGGAGAACACTAAGTTCATTACTTCAGTCACCTTAATGATGACGCCGGTCTTGAAATAGGCATCGAACTGATAAATCAACCTCAACAAATCAACCCCGATGTCACCTAACTCACCGAGACCCCCAACAGCTCGCAGTCCATCAACCTACATCAGTCCCTGGCGTTTAATTGTCATACAAGATCTTATCAACTGATCCATTTGGTCAAATAATACTTTCTATCTTAGATCAAGGACAGACAGTTACAGGGCCACCTGCTGAGACTGTCCATTGGTAACAATCAATTGTCCTGTTACGCTTGTCCAGACAGGATATCAACAGCTTTTGTCAAATAGTCACCAACGACCCCTGATGTTTGACCTGGTCCAAGAAAACTAATTGTGGTATTGTGCGTAGTAGACCTCCCTATGTGACATTTATTTGCCTCCATGTGATGACTGGGCGAACTGTAACAAAACATGACAATCCTACCAGCCCAGCTAGCGGTAGGACATGTCTCTCTGTGAGGTGGTTGAGCATTGGACCAAAAGCAGAATGTCTGCAGTTCCAATCACATAGTGGCTCTTCGTTTGTTTATACAACCTGCCTTTCATTGAGAGTTGTCACCATTCCCTTTTTTGTCCCTTTCCCTCTACATGGCAAGAGAGAGGCCGATTGACCCCTGGGCACAGTAATCAAAACCCTGCCCCGGACCCTTGATAGTCTAGTGGTTGTCACATCTGGCAGGTCAAGGGTTCGAATCCCAGACCATATGGAATTAATCATCCCTGGCTCTTCAGTCCATTGTATGGGACAGTACATGTAAGTCGTAGTGCCTTGTACCAAATTTTGTTCCTTTGCAAGGGCAAGTAAAAGACCCCATCCAAGTGAGAAACATGAGTAGCTTGAGATGGCCTTCTCTGTACTATCAGGGTCTCAAAGCCACAAGAAAAACTGACCATTTGCCCTCTAAATTGTCAACAGACGTCATATTGTGAAGCTATTTGTGACCATTGTAAGTGCCTTAGGAAAACATCCTGAAACCACAGGAATTTTGTCAAGTTTCGATTTGGCCAGAAGCACTTAAAACTGTGAAGAAAAGCTAACTAATTATCTTCTCTGTTTGCTGATCCCGCAAAGTCCCTTCCATAACCCTTTAAGTGGGACCAATGATTATTTTAGGGATTTACCCTGACAACTCAAGGAGGGCCTTTGCATATCCTCAATAGGCATGGCGAGCAATCTTTTAGAAGTTTTCTTAAGAAGCAAATGCATGAATTCAATCACCAACAAATCCTGCTCATTAGTAAGGTGTCAATTTTGTGCTTTTCTGTATCTTGGTTTCACCTCAGGGGGACAATAGCACAGGACTGATGAATACCCTCCTTAAACAGTTAATGGCACATGACCGATGTCTCTCCTGCCTTAAGGGCCGTTTACACTAGGTTGCACCAAGTTGCAAGTTGCAGCAACTTGCAACTTGTTGCAAACTACTTGGGACGGTTTACACATAGAAAAATCGATGCAACATCCAGCGTGATCGAGTTGCAACAAGTTGCATGCCCGTTTACATTACACATGCAACTTTTATGAAACTTTTTGGTCTCATCAGGTTTATGCAACAAGTTGCATGAAGTTGCATATGAAAAGTTGCATGTGTAAATGGGCCTTTAGTCTTATAGGGGCCCACCGTTGTGTCTGATGGATAGTCCCCTTTTTTTTCCCATTATGTATAGATACATTTCCACCATTCAATATGGCTGACACATCCATCATTTCAGACCACCAGTGTTTTTTTCGAGCAAAATTTTCTTTAATTTTTTTATTCATTTCTGCAAATTTACTACACAAGAGAATGAATTTACCAAAAAATATTCTGAAGTTAACCAAGTTAACTGAAGGCTAACCCCATGTGTATACTTCATCAACACAACTATATACAGACAAAGAATACATAACATTTCATATGTCTGAGTACTCGCTGCTCTTTTTGCTTTCATCAATATTGTCAATAAAACTAATATTCCAATGCATACTGCCTCAAATATTTGTTCTTCGTTCTACTTTCCAACGTTGTTTGAACTTTGTTCTGCGTCAAGTGTAAAAATCAACCTCATTGTTGACAATCACGAGTCTTTTTGATCAAGGCTTTCAGGGTTTTATTTACTTACTTAGAAAAGTACATATTTGACTCTAGCTTCCTGATTAGCCATTTTAATTGATATTTCTATATGTAATTTTTGACAGTTCCTAGTTTCTACTGCTGAGGTTAATTTGAATACGAAGTAGAAACGGGTTTCTAAGGTGAAAGTCATCGCGTCCTTCTACCAGATTCGAAAAACTTTTGGGGTGAATATGTCTTAAGTATGCCTTAGTACATACCAGTTGGTTCACGGTTTCCTGATGTGTGTTGATCCAGAAAGACCTATACAATCCTTCAAAATGTTTTCCTAACTTTCAGTTGACAGCAGGTCAAAACTATGAAGAACACACAAAACATGTGCCACAGACCGAACAGGTCCCGCGTCACGGTCTTTATTACAAGCCATGACTCTTGGCACACGGCCCGTTAAACATGACGTACAAAACGGCTCATTTATACGCATTTATTATGTATGATAATGAAAGCCTGTCTGCTCTTTGTTGGCAATGCGAATGATCTTTGGTAGTTTCGAAATTATGTGCCGTAAAAGCTTGTGATGATCATAAGAATATTGACCAAGGTATGAACTGCATAATCTGTGGTGCCAGTTTTGCAATAATATTATGATAGTCTCTTTATGCTCGTACGTTCCCTCTGAATGAATCTTCTTGATATAGAGCTTGTGCAGCGGCTCATTATGACGTCACTTTTGACCGACGGTCCGCCATGCTGGCGGTCAACGACAAAGTGCGCCACGTGCAGATCACGTCATGGTTGAAGACGCAACACTCCACTTGCGCTGACGACAAACTGCACCACATGGGTCGCCGACGTCATTTGACGTCAGTTTGACCGGCAAGATGGCGGATTTTTTCTTGATGACGTCATCTGCACAAGCTCTATAGCCCATTGAGACAAGACACTATCCACATCTGGGTGCCTCGACGAATAGAATGGGAATCTGCCCCTCTCTTAAGACAAACTCCAGAAGTCCTGGGTTCACGTCCAGATCCAGATATGGACTTGTGGGTGAAAAGTTGTGAGCCTTTTTTGTCTAGTGGATGAGACGAAATGGGGTGGTCCCTTATTGTCAAGTTTCATTGGCTGGATAAGCCGAAGTTGTCACCGACTGGAATGGCCTCCTCTGTAATGGGGACTGTCCTGCTCAATAGCAGAAGCTGGCTGGACCAGACGTTGAACAGCAGTGATGTAAAACAGGAGACTAGATCAGAAAGTGGAAGATCTCACAATACATATTGTTTAATGACTGGCCTGAGGTAAAAAAGGTTGGAACTGACCTCATGTAAACAATATTTCAGTCTCTTTGGACCTCTCTGCACATGAGAGAAGCTGGCTGGACCGAACACTGCATAACTGCAGATTATGACAGCATCAGGAGACCAGATATCCCAGATGGGCTTGTTGCACATGACTGTCCTGAGGAAAAAGGTTGGAACCATCCTGTAGTACAACTTCGTTGAAGGTATCAACAGGAGGGACCTACCAGAGCAGCAGTGTCACCTGTCACATCAAGCGTTTGCATCCAAATGTCAAGAACCACAAAAAAAAACTTCCCGACTGTGACAGCCACATCCACATTTCATATATTCATTAAACCGGTTTGGATTTTTTTTCAAGAAGCAGATGTATAATATCAATAATTTACTTTCTTCAGATTGGAAGTTTAATTATTTAAATGTTCACAAAAGAGAGATGATATACTCCCCTCGCTTCACTGCATTTTAATTCACTACATTCTGATTAAGTTTATGGTTCAGGGGAATTCAACACAAAGTTGAACTTCATATGGCGTTCTATTGGAATATCTACAAATTTTACTGCATTTGTAATGAAATTGAGACCCTACTGAAGCCAGAGATGAAATATGACTATCATTTCACTGACATGTAATAAAATACGGCAGGACAGGATCGTAAACATGCTGCAAAGACAGGATGAATGTGCTAACTTTTATATAAAGCAAATTGAATTGTTTCCAGATAAAATGAGAGTGAACATTACAGGTCGCTATAGCACAGGTGCGGATCCAGAGGGGGTGCACCGGGCGCGCGCCTCCCCTTTTGGCCAACAAATCTTTGGCCCAATTCTGGAATTGGGCATAAATTTCAATGTTCCTAGCACAGGGTACCCCCTCTTTTCCCAAATCCTGGATTCGCCCCTATAGAATCAGTGACATTCCAGTGACATGGCCCCAATAGCATCTGTGACAAGGAGCCCTGATAGCCAAGTGATTATCACGTCCGCTTAGCAAGCGGCAGGTCCCGGGTTTGAATCCCGGGCCGTATGGGATTATATCATCCCTGGCCCTTCAGTCTGTTGCATTGGACAGGAAGCTGTGCTGCCTTGTGCCTTTGCTGGGACAAGTTACAGACCCCAACCAAGTGAGGAACATGAGTAGCATAGATGCTCTCTTCCATACTTACCAGGGCCAATATAATAATGCTTTGGCTTCAGCCCTGACGGAAAAATCTGATACAATAGGAGCAGTCAGCCGCGCATATTGCTAACAGATGGCAGCACAGTCTTAGCGGACCAAATGTACAGGAAATCTATTATGATCGCTGCTCGATCGATAATGACTGGGTCCGCTAGATGCATTGAATTGGGCCCTAGTGACACCTAGTGGTCAACTCGCTGACAGCTCCTGTACCGTAGTGACATTTCGCAGGCCTCAAAGAAGTACTGGTAGGTCATATAGATGAAACTGTGACAACAGGTCTGACTGCGGACAAATCCCAGAACCTCAGCTGTGACAGTAGGCATCAATGCTTGCTTGTGCCACTCTGATAGCTTTCAGATCCCAGAGTAACACTGATGTAAATACCACACCAGGTCTGACAGAGGACAATTCCAGAACCTCTGCTGTGACAGCTATCGATGCTTTCTTGTGCCACTCAGAAAGACATTCTGATAGCTTTCAAAGACTCCCATTGTCACACAAACACCATGGAATCGACTAAATCAGAGACAGCAGGCTATAACGTCTCTACTGCACCAGTCTGGCAGCGAACATGAATCTGAGTGTACCCTCCCTCTGGCCTGAAAAATATCAGGAACAAGCAGAAGCCGATACAAACAGCATCCCGTGCGATATGTCTGTCCCTTTTGACACAACATGTGATTTATTATCCTACACCATCCGTTATTTTCATCTTGATCTCGCGCTATAGTCCACCACTTGTGGATGATCACGTTACATTCATGAAGTGTCACTCGGAGGAGAAAGCGAACGCAAATCTAACGCCGACGATGAATAGATGCGACGGGAATGAAGATCGGTGTTATTAAGCGCGGGACAATTGTACGAGTTATTCAATATCCCTTGCATTATACGGATTAACGTTGCGGGGTGAATTGCGAGGTAGGCGGTGATTGATAACAATATGAATTTAATCAAAAGTATCACTCGAGCAGGAATTATCCAACAGTCGGGATGACAAAGGGTTCGTTTTGCAGATATTCCTCCTGTCGCAAAAGTATCATTTCAAAGGCCAACTACAAATACACTGAATCTTGGCAGACAGTCCTTTGTTTCTTATCGTTAATCTGCTGCTTTGAACTTAAAATGCAATGATGGCAAAAAGCTGGCGGCATACAAATCCATGTCTGTGAGATCATCTAACTGATATGTGTGCCTGCTGAAGACAACAGCACACAAATCCATGTCTGTGAATTTGGGAGTCAGTCATGTCTTTGATCTGTGTTGAGGACGTAAAACTCGCAAAAGATGACATAGTGCACAGAGGCACAATAGACAAATCTGATGTTCACATTTCTCAGTTCCAGCAAGTCACAAGGATGCGTATATTGACCGTTTGGGCTGTCAGAGTGGCGCAATGGAAACATCGGCGCCTGTCACCTCTGAGGTCGCGGGTTCGATTCCCGGTCGGGTCCGTGTCTCATGTGATAGAGAGGGCGACTCTCTCTGACAGCGCAGGTTTTCTCCGGGCACTCCGGTTTCCTCCTGCATTACATTAAAATCGCCCAATATTGTCTATAGAACCAATAATGCCGAATTTGGCGCTCGGTTCTCAACTCAATATTTTAAATTGACCGTTTCTAGCGACTGATCAGTCGCCTCCAGTTCCAGCCAGTTGCCACGTAGCTCAGTGGCGACTGGCTGTATCCAGTCGCAAGTGCGATGTGCGCTAGGCTTAAAACTTTCAAAGATGACATCGTGCACATAGGCAAAATAGACAAATCCCAAGTTTGCTTTCCTTGTGGACATCCGGTTTCTAACACATGCTGCCTTGTCTTTAGAAGTTCTCCAATGGATTGAAATCAACTCATGATGCAAAGATGTAATTGTGACAATCCCTGACGTCAAATGGGAAGCCCTGATAGCCTAGTGGTTATCACAACCACTTAGCAGGTGGCGGGACTCGGTTCGAATCCAGCCTTGGGCCATATGGGATAAATCGTCACTGGCTCTTCAGTCCGTCGCATGGGACAGTAAGCCATGCTGCCTTGTGTCTTTGCAAGGGCAAGTAGAAGACCTCATCCAAGTGAGGAACAGCTTGAGATGGCCTCGTCTGTACTTACCAGGGCCAATAATGCTTTGGCTTCAGCCGTAAGGGAAAAATCTAATAAAGACTAAAGATGCCAAATGGAGTGCATGGCACATTTCCAAAAAGAAGCTCATTGTGCAAAAAACCCGGATGCTCAGCTCAAGTTCAATTTGTCAATTTGGGATTAGTCTATCCGAGATCTTACAAGTATCGTTTTTCGGAAATGGCAAAGACTCCTTAGCACTCGGTATCATTTTCCCCCAGTAGCAGATGATATTTCTCCGAATGCAAGACAAAAGTGAATAATATAAAGAATGACAAATGGCAAATGGTTGATCTCATTTTCGGAGCCATCATGACAATTTAAGACAATCTCCTTCAGTCGGCAACGATGTCATTTTCTTTCCGCAAACAACATCAGGATTTCAAGAAATCTGGGTATTCTACAGTTCTATGAAGACGCCAATCTGGTATAAAGATTGAAGGAATTTCTGATACCCGATGGTTGCCACGACGATAATAGGAAATGCTTCTGAAAGAAAGGTGCCATTCCTGACAGATCGAGAGCCTAAGCTGAGTCGATGCTATCATTTTCTTTCCGAAAATTGAATCAGGATTTTAGGAAATCAGGATTGTCTCTAATTCTACGAGCTGATACAAAAGAAAGAAGAATTCCTGATGCAAAATTGTTGCCACGGTGAAAGGGGACCGTCTCAGGAAGAAAGCATCATCAGGGCTGTATTTTATGAGCAAGGGCAGGGTAGCCCCCCCCCCCCCCAGATTGTAAGATGGTATTCTGTCTTGCTCCCCCAGATGAGTGAGGGCAGGGTAGCCCCCCAGACTTACAGCGCAGGCTGTAGGATGGTACTGTGTCTTGCCCTCCCTTCCTGCACCCCACCCAGACTTAAAGGAGTTAGACGCCGAAGTTGTAAACAAGCTGGTTTGTTTACAAATATGGTCGGCAAACTAGTTTTATTCCTTCGTGCAGGTGGCAGCACCCGTGATCGTTAGACTGGTTCCCGGTCCGATGCAACTCACTCGTGATATTCACGTCAGTACACATCACCGACAGTAGGTGGCAGCACCGCAGGCGTCCGTGGATAGAGAACCAGTGAGTGAGTGTTTACAACTTCGGCGTCTAACTCCTTTAAAGCACAGGCTGTAAGATGCTGTTGTGTCTTTTCCTCCCCCTCCCTGCAAGAAGTCACAGACCACTCCACCCCCCACTGCAATTCCTTACAGATCAAGATCCAAGGCCTAATGATGATACAAGGAACAGAAATTCATCAGCGGAAGTTTGGCCTTCAGATAAATTTCTTCTTCCTGACTTTTCCAGAAACGTGCCCTCAAAATGCACACCAGGCATATATCATAGCAATGGTCAGCAGCTTGAGATATCAGCACTTCTCCCCGATAGTTATTGGTGTCTGTCCTTATTTTGTGTACCAAGCTCTTGATTAGTGTACGGATCCAGTCTGGAGAGTACGATGACCAATTCATCAAAAGATATTGATACTTGAGATAAGTGCCTT
>NMRB01000279.1:418558-431269 GCA_002633025.1 Notospermus geniculatus
GGGTACATACGGCTCCTTTCTAGTAAATTTCCAAGGGGGGACCAGTAGGTCAAGGACAAAGTAGGCAGTCTGCATGACCTGGCTGCAGGATGGAACACACACACACTGACCCTCGTATAGAAGATATTGCCCACCAATTATGCATCAAGACCAGAAGTCCGTAGATCGTAATGAAGCTCCGCTACCATATTGCATTGAAAAAAGATGCTGGTGTGCACTCCATGGTGGTCGCCGACAGAACTGAGACCATGTGTCTCTCTTGTCAAACAAATTGTACCAACCATTCGCTCCCACAATATCACCCAAGGCATCTTGAAAATATCTTCAAAATAAATGAAGAATTCTAAATCTTAAACGGAACACACAGGAACACTCTGAAACTTTAAATGCATCTTAAATTATTCAAATCCTATTTAACTTCAACTGAACTTTTCATATTTTTCCATGTTCTAACAACCGAAGGCTGTCAGAGAGAAGCAGTGTCACAATAGACAAATATTTACTCATATGGATTATTCGTAATGCCAGTTCCATCAATCTGACACGATTGTTGGGAAACTGTGATTTTCAAGTTGACTCCCATTCAGAAAATAACCCCAGCCAGAGTATTTCACAGTTTTCTGTCTTGCAGAATGAAACATATCAAACATTGATCTGAACAACCTGTTCATCATGACACCGATACCCTCTACACTTTTAATCTACAGTCCATTTTGCCCGTGTTTATCTCAATTTGAAATAGAAGTACTCATCATAATAGGGTAAATAATCAATTTTGAGATAAACATCTTTTAACCCTTTCTCTACTGAAGTACATTTTGTCAAATTTGAAAATTTTTACAAAAAGACTAAAATTTTGGGGTTTGTGGCAGTTATCTCAAGAAATCAATCGAAGACATTTGTTTTGGGCCCTTATACTAGGGGGGTCAATGGTGAAGGCCAAATGTCCTGATTTGTTTTTCCTTTTCTTCATGTTCCAAGGCCCCCCTTTTTAAACCCTTGGGCTGGAATAATCTTACTGCAACACCACCACGTTCTGAAACGAGTGGGTGCTGCAACTTCAGGCAACTGTGGAAGCTTTAGCTTCAGGCCAACATAAAACCACATGAGCCTCATGTAATCCGACTCCGATGATCGTTGGCAACTTTTTTAATTGCACACTGAATCACAACATCTAGAGCCAGACTGATATTTTTAAACGCCAGAAAATTGAACATTCCAAAACTATCGGCAAATTTTTTCAATGATAATTCAAAACTTCTAAATAGAGACGTTTGTAGGTGAATGTTGTTTTATTTTTTGCAACATTGGATCGACTTCGGAACCAATTATCTTGAGGCACATGACCATCATTAAATTGTCTCAATATCATTATTCATACGGTGGCAGCTACGCCGTGGGGGTATATACATTTATGGGTGTGGCTAGTATTGTTGTCTACAAATAAAACAATTCAAAAATCGATAAAAATTGAATTCCTCGGTATTTTATTAAATTGGACACCACGATGCACGATATCATTTGATGTATGTTTCTGCCCGCAGTACCATCAACTTTATAGCCTGGAGAAATTATCACTTTCCTTTTATTTCTGACGATAAAATTTTAACCATAATGTTGATCAGCCCTTCAGCACGGGAGGTGTCAAATGTGAAGTCTGTAGGCATATTTTTTCCAAATTTCAAATGCTAGAGTCAAGTTGTTGAAATATCCCACGGATCTAAGATTTTTTTGTGAGTTTTTACACTGCAACAATACGTCATTTTAGGTGTTGATGTTGGCGCCATGAGAAAATGACCTGTACGTTTTCTACGTGAATAATGAGACAAAACGTATGCTTTTATCGGTATCGCATTCCGTCATTTCAAGGAAAAAAGCAATGAAATTAGAGAAATTTTCATCTACTACAAGATGATGTAAGTTTTACTGTCGGGTGACCAAAACAAACGGGTAATTTTCATGCAAGAATTAAATTGAAATAACGTTAGAAAAAAGAAATTTTGTCACAACGCTCGCAGTGACGTGTGTCGGTAGTACGTCACCCTCCTCATTGCTGTGACATTATATCAGGAGCAAATCACACTTTCATTGTACTGTGTATTGCTTTGGTGGGGCGATAACAGGTCAGAGACAGGAAGACACCTTTTGAATAAACAGATAAAAATAAAATAGCGAATATCACCACGACATGATGAAGTCATCTCGAAAACGCCATCGGCAAACAAACAATCGCATTTCACAATCTCCTCATAATAATAGATTTGATCAAGAGATCAAAGAACAGAGAACTTCGCTAAGTGTTTTCCTCTGATTTCAAAGATTTTCACAAAAATTCCCGAGCTCAGCTTTCATTTAATTTGATCTTGCAACTGTGACATGTAATTGGGCAATTTAGAGGTGTAAGACTTCAAAGTTAATCTAGGAGGATGAGTGCAAATAAAAGGGCCACAAATCAACTTGTATCTTGTAGAGTATTATTGTAATACTAACTTGACCATGATACTGGTAACAAGGAAAAAGAAGGTCGTTTGGATGGACAGACAGACAGACAGACAGACAGACAGACAGACAGACTGTATTTTTTATTTTCCGTCAGGGCTGAAGCTGTAGCATTACTGAAAACTCCGGAAAAGATGTGAAAGGTGAAGAAGTTCTTCCGAAGATGCCGAGTTCTTCAACGCCTGGTAAGAATAGAAGAGGCCCATCTCAAGCTACTCATGTTCCTCACTTGGATGAGGTCTTTTACTTGCCCTTGCAAAGGTACAAGGTACAAGGTACCACAGCGTACTGTCCCATGCGACAGGCAAACCCTAAACCAATTCAACCACAGCATCTGTTGTGGCGACTCATTAGGTTGTTACACGAGAGGGGCCAGGAACAAATCCTGTTTTGTCAAGTCACAAGATTGCACCAATCGATTGGTATCCCTTAGCAGCGACAACTGTGCACCAAATCGCATATCGCTTTTGCAAATGCACTCCAAAAGACAAGGTTAGACCGATGAAGAACTTGCAGGATGATTCATTATTCAAGCTTTGCCGATACCTATTGAATACGACCCGCGTATCTCCAGCCGGGATGTCAAATACCGTTTCAGGCCACCCTGAAAAATGCATGAGAATGTAGGCTCATTCTGAATACTCACAATAGCTGGAAACACTTCACGCAAGATGGACCAAATTGCCGTATGAATATTCATGAAATGGCAAAAGGAGATTCTTTAATTTATTGCAGACCTGTAGGGAGTTATTGATCTCATTCATACTCGTTGCCCGCGGCAATTCATGAAAACTATTGATGTAATAAACTGACGACACCAAACTCAACATGTTTCAAAAGTTTGAAAATATATTTATTTCGATTCAATATTCTTATATAAAATGTTTTAAAAATCTTTATATCAACTTTATAACCAAAGTTTAAAACATTTTAAACAACTGTGTAGTGTTGTGTACTGTTACCTAAATTTTTGAATTTGTTAGGTTTCATCATTTGTTCAATAAGAAACATACTGGTAGGGACGTTTCCACTACAGCGGTTTACTACATCAGTTTCCACTACAGTGGTTTCCAGCGTGGTTTGCGGTGTGAGCAGTGCGGTTTTCACAGGGTTTTGGAGAATCTTCCGATATGGTTTACAAATTATCCCATTCAGGAGCAGATCCAGGATTCTGGTAAAGGGCAGATCCAGGATTCTGGTAAAGGGCAGATCCAGGATTCTGGTAAAGGGCAGATCCAGGATTCTGGTAAAGGGCAGATCCAGGATTCTGGTAAAGGACAGATCCAGGATTCTGGTAAAGGGCAGATCCAGGATTCTGGTAAAGGGCAGATCCAGGATTCTGGTAAAGGGAGCACAGAAGGCCACAGGGGAAAGGATGAAGGCGAGCACCGAAGGCGCGAAGCCATGGTGGGGGGTCTGGGGGTTCTCGCCCAGAAAATTTTGAAATCTAGAAGGTCAATGATGCAATTTCCCAGCATCTGAGGGACAAATTACAAGGCAATTCTGTGCCATTTTGAAAAAGGGCAATTTTTCTAACGTTAGTCACCGAAAAATAGGGGGGGGGAGGCACGGGCCGGGTTTGCCCCCACCTGGATCCCCACCTGGCACTCAGGGTTTCCGCCAGAGGGGAGAATGGGGAGAATTCCATCCCCAAGAAAATTATTTGGGGATAAATCCATCCCCAAAAAATTTTTTTTGAAGAAAAAAATTTCTTGAAAAGAAAAATTTTTTGAAAAAAAAATTTGTTTGAAATTTTTTTGCAAAATTTTTTTGGTCCATCCCCCAATTTTTTTTTCTGGCGGAAACCCTGGCAATGCCCGTGAAAACCACTGCTGCTGGGCAGAAACTTTGTAGCAGAAACAGGCCTGTTTGGACCCAACCTTCCGCATCTCTCATGAAGATGACATGGAAGGATCGTGCGATGCAATCCCAATTCAAGTCATATCTTGGATTCCATCACCCACTCAACCAGACAGAGATTTCCTTATTTCTAATTTCCCTGAATGGCTAAAAACAAGAAAAAATGCACCTGCGTTTCCGGCGACACAGCTTGTTTGTTAATTTCACATTAAGATGACTCACCGGTCGAGAAACGCACCGTGTTCTGAATTACTAAACGTAAACATTGGCCTAGGGCGATTGCAGAGAATCTAATTAACCTGCCGTAATTAACGCACGGTGAAAGGGAACGTTTCGTAAATTAAGTTTACGGCACATGGAGAAGGGCCAGAGGAAATGTGGTGTGAAGATCGATGTTTGTGGTCAGATGGAATCCGGTTTGTTCTATTTACGGTCACTGGGTTCTGGGAGTGGACACATTTTTTACTCCAACACATTTGACGCTCTGTTCTTCTACCCCAGTCTTTTGTGGTGGTACATTTTTTCCCCTTTGTCTTCTACAGTAGGAAGAAGTCTATAATTACCAGGGGCAAAACATGGAAGCTGAACAGGGGGACATTCGTTTCAAAATTGTAAAATCTACTGTGATTTTAAAAGACTCGTAATGGCAGGGTTGACTTTTCATAGTCAATTTCAAAGAATTTTCAGAGCTGGTTTCTTCAAACCCACCAAACCCCCAGGCTACACCCTTGATTACACCCAGTAGCAAGGGTATCCGTTTTTGGTTTCTATAGCTGGGCTCAGGGGATGGGGTGGGGTGCTCAGGACAACCCCCCGAAGGGCAGAGGTGAATATTTGAGCAGACACGGCCCCAGAACAATTTTCAAACTAACAACGATATGTGGAAAGCTGCGGAGGAAAATGGAGATAGATTCTCCAAAAGAAAGTCACCTTCTTCATTCTACAGATCAAACCATCCCTCAATGGGTGACTTCACTGCCATTAGAGGCCACCACCAGTTAGCGGTCCTAGTACATCATGGAAGTTGACATCACAGAGAAGAAGCGCACATCACAATGTCATCCATGATGACAAATTTTGTGACGCTTCAGGACCGCTAACTGGTGGTGCCCTCTAACGGCAGTAAAGTCTCCCATTATAAACATACAAGATGAGCACCACAGAAACATGGTAAATTTCTCGAACCCTAACCATCGGCCTGATTGAAATTGCTCCATAACTGGATGCAGAAGTCACAATTTACAGCAAACCCATCAGATATTATCAGAAGTGGGATCCATGAGATATTTTATAAGTTCTGACACGCTTTGATCCTCTCCTTCGAAATTTCATCTCGGGTTCCCGTTGGCGGTGACGACCGCGTAACAATCCTATATCATGGCCAAATGATCAGGAAAAAGCGGTAATTCCTCGGATCAAATTTTGGTAACTTGATCAAGATTGCTGTGTGATTGGATTAATAATGTTAAATCTTTGTCACGATATCTCATCTCCTTTGGGCGATGTCGTCTATGCATCCCAGATAAGATTTTACATCCACCCTTAAGTAAACAGTCGCCGTGGTAATGTCATTTGTGGTCTGTGATTGGATGTAGTGTGTTTGCCCTTCTATCAGTTTGGTGGTTCAGAAGTAGCATGATAGTTCGCCTGAAACAGCCAATCGCTGGGTTTATTCACCGTTGGCTGAAGTCAGTGAATCCTTTTCCTGAGATTAAACACTGGTAAGCGTAGGACAGCAGGATTTGAACCACGTTAATAGGGAGGTTTCGCAAGTGCCCGGTTAGGCCCTACGACGACGTTTATCTATTGTGTGGGTATACCCAAACAATAGATAAACGTCCTCGTATGGCCTAACCAGGCACTTGCGAAACCTCCCTATTTTCTTCATGAAAGCACATAGAACGGAAAGGGCCAATCATTGAAAGGGCTGAAAAATCCAGGGGTCTCGTGTTTAGCCCCTGCTGATCCCGGATTAGCGGGGAAATATATCTGCTGAAATAATGGGTCATAATCGATGTCACAAGAGCAGAAGATTAGGCCAGGCTGGCTTATTTTTGTTTGGATGTTGCCATTTCGAGATGTTTTTGCAGAAAGTGGTGCAAATTGATTTGGAAAGCTGACCTCCGACAACCAAAGCCGATATCAAGCAACCTTTACATAAAGGTCAATTGGTCTTCCCCTCTTACAAACACCCCCACAAATCAGTGAGAGATCCCCCCCCCCCTTAAAATCCATTATCAGGAGAGGTTTACCCCGAATTGGCGATCACCCCCTGATGGTAAAATCGATTGCTTTCTGGCACAACATTGATTCAAATTGACCTGATACCACCTGTACATTTAGAACAAAACCCCTCCAATAAAGCATGATAGAGAATTACAGGTTGAAATGTTAAATCTGGATTTGGATTTGGATTTGGACCATAGCCGTGTTTGGTCTGACAGTTAGCCTTTGACCCTCCTGCCAATACCACATCAAAACCGGGTATAAAAACCCTGCCGCGTGGCCCCAACATTTTCTGGGGACGAATTTTCCTCGGGGACGAATTTTCCGGGGATGAATTCTCCTTGGGGACGAATTTTCCAGGGACGAATTTTCCTGTAACCCCCAAAATACAACTATAGTGGAACCTCCCTTAGCGGACACTCTGCCAGGAGGACACTTCTCTACTAAGGACACCAAAGTTCAGTCCTACACCAGTCATTTCTAATCATTATGGCCTCTATAATCAGGACACCTTTGCCAGGAGGACACCTCTCTAATAAGTATTGCAAAGTTCAGTCCTCCACTAGGCCTAGTCATCTCTCTTCATTTTCACCTCTGTAATCAGGACACCTCTAAATTACGGACACCACCTGTCGCAGATGTCAAAAGTACTATATCAATCATTTCTGTCCATTTTGACCCCTGTAATGAGGTCACATCATCCAAGAACAGATTGAACATTATTGTTTTGAAATAGCAGCGAAAGGCGTCCTTAATAGAGAGGTTCCACAGTACTGAATTCAACCAAGCAGACAAGAGGATCTGACCATGATCAGCAGGAAAAATCATAGAACTGAACGCTATTGTTTCAAATAGCATCCATCGATGAAATGCTTCAGGGTAAATAAAATCAAAGTTATGATGGTTCTTTATGAAACCATTGAACTTTGTTAATCACGCAAGTGCATATTAGTAATTACACCACTGTTTATTTCTTTTTTTAAGATATTTGTCGTTTTATGCCACAAGGAAGGCTGACGTGGAAATCGACAGTTGGTCAGCCACCACAAGATTGTGGCTTTAATCTGTTTCATGCCAAGGAAGACTTTTTTTGTAAAGTGAACTTTTGCAAAGTCTCTTGTGGGTCTCTTAGTGCAAAGCACAGCCAATAAGGGACTTTATTGTCAATAGGTGGTAGCACTGCATGAGCTGTCCTGAACAAAATATTCCTTTTAATAAGAAATTGACATGTGACCTTAATCGTATTAATAGATTCCAATGACAGCCACTATGGCAAGCCAAAGTGGAAAAAATTTCAGAACTGAGATATTATTGTCAAGACTACAAGAATATGGTCAGAATAATGAAATTGTCACCAGAATATTCATATCATGTTATCAGAACCCCAAATTATACTATCAGATTTTCGAGAATATGGTCAGAATATTCATATTATGTTGTCAGAATGGCCAAATTATACTTCAGAGTGACAACTGAAGAAAGAGTTATGGTGAACATGAAATAAAAGGAATGGACCTTGTCACCTCTCGTAGCCTCGTTCATCTCATTAATTATAGAAATTTTAACAAGCATAACACTTCAATTTCGTAATGGACTTTCAAATCACAATTTACTAATTGGTAGCTTTTTCACAGATTCTGATGACGAGGTGCAAGAAAGACAAGTGGAAATCAATTTTCTCTAAGTGCCAAGACTGATATTGTAAGACTGCATAAATCATTGTCTCAAGACTGTTATCAGCAACATTTTGACTTGATGAGAGGTGAGCAGCATCAACGTGACTTAAACCAGGGTAACATTTAGCAATGTGACCATGTGTCAGTGTGACACTTATACTGCTTTGGCCCTGATGGAAAAATCAAATCAAATACAAGTACTCCATGGATTGTTTGACCCCTACCCATCAAAAGAGGAAAAATAGGTGACACAACGAAAAATGGGCCACACCAGGAAAATGGGCCACACTAAAAATGTGCCCTGCTGGAAAAATGGGCCATGCTGAAAAATGGGCCACACTGAAAAACGGGCCATGCTGAAAACTTACATCAGCCCTAACAAAGTCACGAAAATGTCTACAGAGGGATGAGCACAGGGACATGTGACAGACAACAATTTAGCCATGCAGAAAATGGCTTTAGATTTCAAATGACAACTGCAGAACTGAGAGCCTAGGGAATCAACACTACTTCCAATATATTTGACAACTTTTTCCATTTCGAACTTTGGCATTCTGTGGCAAGTATCAAATGTCATGGGAGAAGTTTTTAATCAAATAAGTTCGAGATGTACATTAAAATCTTGTCAAAAATGATTACATATAGTTGTGAGGAAAGCAATTCAATTTTTATAAAATTTGCAGATGTTTTTTTTAGGAATGTTCTCAAATCATAAGACACCTTCCAGACTAATTAGAAATTGACAAGATGAGTAATTAAGAGGTCTGATTATCTGTCAATATGAAAATTTCACATATCAGCCACGACTTTTAGGCAAATTAATTATTTATGTTCAGACTTTTCAAGACTTGTCTATGCAGGCCACTTCTTCCTTGAATAACTGGCTGCAGCCAGATGACACTTGATCCATAAAGTGCCAAAGGCAGTCAAAAATGAAGATTTGTGAATGTAACATGAGAGCCAACTAAAACCCATCACCAAAAGTAGAAAGCTCTCGGTGAGTACTTTCCAATGAATACGTATGTGACAGGATTTATGTGAGATTTCAGGATTGGGTAGGATTTGTTTAATGAAAGTGACATTGGCATGAAAGGATTACTTCTTTGGTGCCGATTCCTTGAAAAGTGGGACAGCACATAGTGATGCAGAATTCCAAAGGTTTTCATCACAAATGTCATCATGATAAGCATTGTTTTAAGTGTCATTGCATTACAATGGTCTTGCAGCAATGACGTCATAGCGGGACTTGGCATTCAAGAAAATCCATGCAATAAAACTGGCAAGTTGTCTGATTCCCACTTCTGGAGAGCTTTTCATCATGAATAAATCAAGTACATCTCGAACTGAAAAAATCATTCTGAACCCCAGACAACCATAGCACAACATCAAACACAGAAGACAACCTGGTTAGATATTGGAGGAATCTTATATCAACTACAATAAGCACTATCCGTTACTTCCAATTGGAATAGAAACACAATAGAAACATGAACCTTACAATTTTTACTTTGAAATGTGACCGGTATCATGAGATCCAACTTAAATTGGTAGCCTGTTAAGTGTAATAATATCATGTTCACACCTACAAAGAATAGTTTCACTCTTCCAGTGCCGTCATTATGACTTGTCAAGCAATTTTGTGTCAACGGAATATTTTGACGTTTGGAAAAAAATTATCTTGAGGAAAAATGGAAGGATCTTTCTAATTCTTCTGTGACCAGTATTCATGTAAAAACCGATGTCCCCATCTACATGGGTTTTCTATTCGGGGACTGGTTGAGATTCTTAAGGGGAAGGAAAAGTAAGATAGCTATCCGATGTCCATCATGCTAAAATTTCATGTACACAATGTGTATCACTATCCAAGGGGTATTTTTTTATTTGTATTTGTATTGGATTTTTCCCATCAGGGCCAAAGCCATAGCATTATTGGCCCTGGTAAGTACGGAAGAGGCCATCTCATGCTACTCATTTTCCTCACTAGGATGAGGTCTTTTACTTGCCCTTGCAAAGGCACAAGGTACACTGACGGCTTACGGACTGAAGAGCCAGGGATGATTAATCCCATATGCCCGGGATTCGAACCCAGCACCTGCTGGTTAAGTCCAAGGGGTCAGATGGGAAGCTCCTCAAATATTGTGTCATCACAGATCAACAGATTTGTTTCTTAACTATTGATAACAATAGCCCCGTTTACACTGGTCACGGAAAAAGCGATCCGTGCTCGGACTGGTCCCGGCACGGTTCGTCATCTGGCGATCTGCCCCGTTTACACTGGCACAGTGGAACCGAGCCAGTTGGCGAGTCTCTCGAGCTCTCCTGTCAGTTCAGTCGATCGGAGGTACGAAAATCACACGAAAAACCAAACAACGACAACAACAAAATGGATGCCGCCATGGAAAATCACTCAAAAATTCCCGCTAATGACGTCATTCATAATTCGCACATGTGCAGAACACAATTTAGCAACCGAGCCGAGATCGGTTACCGTTTACACAGCAGTTTATCGAACCGATCCGATCTCGGACCGGTCCGAGATCACCTCCAACTGGTGGTCTCGGCACGGTTTGGTTTGGAACCGATCCTGGCACGCTTGTCCCGTTTACACTTGCTATTTTTTTGGTGATCCGATCTCGGACCGGTCCGAGATCGGTTATTTTTGCTCAGTGTAAACGGGGCTAATGATGTCCATTCATTGCCCCTTGTTTGAAATTTACAACATTACGGTTCTCTTGCTCAACACTTAATTGACAAACATCAAAACGCAAAGGTTAAAAGTCTGGGGCATGACATTTTGAATATTCATGATCCACCAATCAAGTGGCATGGAAATTATCAATAAGCATTTAAGTGGTATGATATCAAAACGAAAGTTTTAATTCCATTTCTATCAAAAAGAATACCCGTGCTGCTCCTAATGACAATGCGAACAAAATCATCGCCGTCAGCAACCGTGTCCTCGTTTCCTTTTCAAACATTCGTTAAATATATCAAGGTGAAAACATTTGCACGGATTCGAAAATCAAACATGGTGATAATGCAACGATGTTGTCTTAACCTCGGGCTAGTACAGCGCAATTCGGTAATTACAACTGGCAAATTGACGAATCGATTTTTTCATCTACGTCAATGCTTCGTGTACCCGGAGGCGTTATCCATTTTCATTTTCCAACTCTGGGCTTTTTACCCCAAACTTTTGGTTACATTCTCTCATAATGAAATTCTGAACCAATGAAATCTCAGCACATTTTCACATTTTTGTAAAAAAAGTTTAATTGTTGTCTGTTTATTTGGTGTTAAATGTTTACACAGTGCAAAAAGGTTCATTTTTCTGTCAAATTTGAAAAGTATTCTTCATTTTTGATCCTCAAGGCACCAACTTGGTAACAATACACAAACTTCAATGAATGTATGGAAATTGTTTCAGGATTTCGTTAAAGTATCGTATTTCTGGTTTTGAGGAATTAGATTTTAAACATCATTTCACGTGTCTTGGAAAAAAAGTCATGTTGTCACCTCCAGTTTTCAAAGGATGAAATATGGCGTATTATTTGACTGTGAAGTAATGGAGGGATATTGGACCCCTTGGGGAAATTTTCATGGTAACAAGCACAGCATTGAACGTCCCCCGTCGCCCCGGGTGCAAGTCCACCGGTCATGTATTTTGAAGATTCCATTCAGTATTAATGGCACAATCACAGTTTCTGTGATTCGGCTTTTGGGCCCCCTGGTGGCAAAGTGGAAAATCAGATTTGGTCGATTCTTTGACGCAACACACCGTTGGCCCATGATACATCCCTCCACAAAATATCAACCCAAAATTTTCAGTCGTTCAGAAGTTACAGAGCGGAAGGGAACTTTTGTGGATTTTACAAAGTGCCCCCTACAGGGCTGAAAAATAGCCACGCTGTTGCGGGCATAACCCCTCGGCCTCTGTCACCTTGAAATGTAGGTCTAATGAAAAACCCGTCTGATATGTTGTGTGCCCTGACTGGATACACCCCCCATAAAAATTTCATGAAGTTTCGATGACTAGTTTAGGAGTAATCGCCAATTTTGTTATTTCACTATGTGCCCCCTGGTGGCCAAAGTAGGAATCAGATCCGGTCGATTTTCAATAGCGAGAAGCGTCATGTCATGAGGTATGAACATACAAAATGTGAGACGAAAATTCCAAAGCATTCTCAAGTTAGAGCGTTCACGTCGTTGACCAATCAGATTTCAGCTTTTGACCTCTGTCACCTTGAAATGTAGGTCTAATCAAAAACCCGTCTGATATGTTGTGTACCCTGACTGGATACACCCACCATAAAAATTTCATGAAGTTTTGATGACTAGTTTAGGAGTAATCGCAAATTTTGTCATTTCACTATGTGCCCCCTGGTGGCCAAAGTAGGAATCAGATCCGGTCGATTTTCAATAGCGAGAAGCGTCATGTCATGAGGTATCA
>NMRB01000279.1:435028-458593 GCA_002633025.1 Notospermus geniculatus
ATGTACCCTTGCTAGATGAGCCTACCATAAAAATTTTGTGAAATTCCGTTGAGTATTAAAGGCGTAATCGCAGTTTTTGTGTTTTGGCTTTTGGCCCCCTGGTGGCAAAGTGGAGAATCGGATTTGGCCGATTCTTTCACGCGACACACCTTTGGCCCGTGATACATCCCTCCACCAAATATGAATCCAAAATCTTCAGTCGTTCTTAAGATATAGAGCGGAAGGGACTAGTAGCGGCGAGCGGCGAGCGGCGAGCGGCGAGTGGCGAGCGGCGAGCGGCGAGCGGCATAGGCGCACGGACGGCCGGTATTTTCAAGTCCCCCTCCGAGGGCTCCGGGGGACAATGAATAGTTTGTCAACTGTTTGAAAAGTCATAAGCACAAAGGTCAGATGTGCCCACCTCCTCAGACGTCACATGGGCCAACAAATTCACCTCTTTGGTTGTTCAAGATGATGATTGAAAACTTTTTTTGAGAGCCTATATACTTTTCTTATTCATCGTTTCCACGACGTAACTCCGACAGTGTCCGCCATTGCTGATGTCGCTGTCATGACGCAAAGGTGGTGGGCAAAATTCATTGCTTTGCTGAAGAAAGCTGGTGGGCAAAACGCGCAATGTCACAGACCGATGTAGGCCTGGGCAACGTCATGGATACAATGAATACTCGTTGCACCATCTATTATTCTAGTTTGTCATGCAGGTTCCCTTTAATATTGGGCATAGGGGGGAGAACCCAAAAACTCAATAGCGGAAGGGGCTGATATTTCCACCGTGCCTGCCCACCCTGAGATGATGACGAGGGCATAGCGACAATATTAATCACATTCCTGCAGGATAAATAGCTGATGCAACCAATTAAACCAATATTTCTGAATACCAATAACTTTGTCTCTGGAACACAATGAATTACTTAAAACATGAACTTTTAACATAAGAATAATATTGAATATCTGAATGATGCAAGATTTGAATAATTCAATATTTTTATCTGTAGATGAAAACAATGAATCGGATAAAAGTGTGAAATTGATTGTAGGGTCGCGGGGAGGGGGCTGGAGTGTGGGGGGTTTTAATTATCAAGTCTGCAATGACAATTGCCTTGAAATTGGTACGCCTGAAATGCCTGTTTGTAGAATCTGATGATGTCTTCGTTACATATTAGGGAGGTTTCGCAAGCGCCCGGTTAGGCCATACGACGACGTTTATCTATTGTTTGGGTATACCCACACAATAGATAAACGTTGCCGTAGGGCCTAACCGGGCGCTTGCGAAACCTCCCTATTGACAAAAAAACTATTAGTATTACAAATAACTGGGGGTGAACGACTTGACCCCCTAGAAACAAATTTTCACATATATGGACGTTTTCTTACCTGACTTTGACGTAACTCATCCTTCCCTGCCAAATATCTTGAAGATGAATTTTTGTATCTGTTCGTTTCTCAGAGGGAGTGGTGGAAACAAATGTGCCTGTGACAAAAGAGGTCGCAAGTTTGATCACTGATCGTTCCAGGGGCTTTATCGATGTTGGAAAGAGAGCAATCTGTCCTCCACATTGTAGGTTTTTCCGGGAGCTCCGGTTCCTCCTATATCACCCATGAGTACCTCTAATGCTCTGAGTTGGCGCTTGCACCCCTGAAATGACATTTTAATTTCATTTATCAATTTCAAAATTGGTCAGCACTGATCTGTTCCAAATCTCAATCACTGAAAATGAAAAATGTCAAGGATGACGCAATGGTGAGACTTAGTCAGAACAAGAGCAGGATTTACGAATTTAAATCTTGTTTGAATTCCAAATTGCCGTAGGCTGTGATATAGACAAAATAATTGGCTGCGGGAGTCAGATCTGACAGAAAATGAAGCGTCAGACTGTTGGCTGGTGCAGTCTCGCAGAATAATACGTCGTTTTTTAGCGGATTTTGCTGATTTGCGCTGGCCGACATTCCCGTTATCTGATTCATAATGCTGTGAGAACAATGACGCGATATGCAGGTGTGAAGTGAACTGGAAGAATAGAGTTAACCCTTGATGCTCCAACATAAAACGTCACCGAAACTTTATCGATTGGTGATATTGGAGTTGTGTCTCTTTCTTATCATTATCCGTTGGATGGGACTGTAAGCCATGGTGCTTTGTGCCATGTATCTTTGCAAGGGCAAGTAAAAGACCTCATCCAAGTGAGGAACAAGAGTAGCTTGAGATGGCCTCTTCCATATTTACCAGGGCCAATAATGCTATGGCTTCAGCCCTAACGGAAAAATCTACTACAAATACAACAGCAAACTGTAAATGTGGAGATGGCAAGAAAACACCGAAACACGTACACGCTGCAGGCCTGTCCCCAAATGACCAGTTGACAAAAATTCTGGCCGGAATCCAGTGGTGTACGGAATGGTGAAGGATCTCAAGTGGGTGGCAAGTTTTGTCAAACGACAAGATTTATGTGTTTGATGGTCATCAACAAAGCCAGAAGAAGATGATGAAAGAACACACAATGACAGGTTAAGTTTCTAGTAGTTTGAGATACTGGAGCCACGAGATTCCTAAAGGCACTGCTGCATCAGGATTTCTGTCTTTGGACTCTGGGAAACACAACCACAGAAGTCATTTGTGTCATTGGTCCCAGCGCAACTGGCCAGTTTACTTGTCAGGGAACAAGCACAGGAGTTGTGAATATTGGCTGAGTGGTACTTATTCCGAGAGTGGTGCCTAAGGGAACCAACAATGATGAATTGCCAGAGAGCCAACTTGTGTTAGAAAACTCTAGAGCAGTGCCTAAGACCAAGGCACATCCTTCTTCTTCAGTTGAGGGCAGACACCCGATGATCAGTATCACATTAGCATTCAACCTGTGAGACAAGGGTCGAAAGAATCGTTGGACAGTAAAGATTTATCATCCCACTGTATCATCAACTTGATTAAGACAAAGTACTACATGACTAGCTCGGAATACAACATCACCTAATAAAGTAACAGTAAACAGAGAAGTCGATTTCACTGTATGTGTCCTTCAAGAGCAGTTTGTTTCTTTATTTACACAACTACAGGTCCATAATTGGGATCGAGCTCATTCACTTCTGGGATCTCTATTAGAAAGTGCCTGAGGAAGACCCCGATTGAGGTCGAAAATTTGAGAAATTCGGAGACAACTTTATGTTTATTATCATTTTGTGTGTCGTTTTTTGTGCTCTATGTTGGATATCCTTCAAGAGCAGCATGTTAATTCAAGAGTGCAGTGGACCCTTTCTTTGAGGACCACACTGCCAGCTGGACACCTCTCTGTAACTGACATGCACCAAAGTTTAATTCCAAATGGGTCAAGAGGTGCAGTCAGCCGTGCTTACTGCCAAAAGATGGCAGAAAAGTTCCAGCGGACCAGTTCAAAAGAAAATTCTCCTGATTGATGGTCAATCAGCATGAATGGGTCTGCCAGGCATTGAACTGGGCCGTAGTGACACCTACTGGTCATTAAGTGACTGATAGCTCCTACTCCATTCATTTTCACCTCAGTAATCAGGACACCTTTCAAATGGAGAGTATTTGTTGGTCCAAAAGGTGTCCTCCCAACTGAGAGGTTCCCAGTGGGCAATTGCTGACCAAAGGGGCAATAATCATCGTTATTTAGAGAAAAAAAATTTGAAAAGAAGTTGCTCTTTATAGATGCAATTTTCTGGTATTTGACATGTATAACTAAATCTCCCGTATCTCCTTCTTTAAGTTTTTGGTCTGCCAAAATAATGGAGGCATACCCCCACTGCATCCTGCACTGAGAGGGCTCCCTTTGTATGCTCTCCAACTCTTTAATCTATCCCAGAATGATGTCTTTCAGAACACGAACGTGGAAAATAAGCCAGATTTTCCTCTCAAACATTCTAACTGGGAAAACACTTCTCTGCGAACGGCTTTCATCCTACTTAAGAACACAGAAAATAATTGAAGTAGTACAGAATATTAGCCGTTTTGTCCTTTAAGATATGCATTTGCACTATTTGGTACTCCAAACAACCAGTGCAGGGACCGTCTCAAAGATGACTTATCCCGAAATGAAATGGTTTTGGTGGTAATCCAGAATGATCCATCAAGCCCAAATTTCATGAGTGGGGAACAAAATGTTTAGGGGAATCTAGCAAGTAGCCAGGCAGCGTCACTCTGATCACCTACTTCCTCCATTGTGAGATGCTGATACACCAAAATTGCAGTTGTACGGTCACAGAGGTCTGGCATTGCTGGGGTCCAGCTTCTGCGTTGGTGGACAGATTGCTGACCACAGAGCAGGCTGTTGTTGTCTTTGAACTGAAGTCCTGACACTGATGCTTTTGATACGGCAATGTTGGAGGAGCTACTCCCAGTGGCAAAGCCAGGTCCCTGTGACCTGATCCAACTGATTTTGCATGGTGTAATTTTTGGCACCACCGCACTCCTTGGATATGAATTTTCACCATGTTTTGACGAAACTGACCAAGGGAATAGAGGATGCGAGTCTGAGATAATTTGACGGCAACATTCCAATTCCTTCATTCATTTTCTTGCAAGGGTCTTAGGATAGTACCTCTCGGAATCTTCACAATATGTTTGGCAGGTTCTGCCATCTTCGGAATGTCTATGCTAGTTGTCTTCGGTGAAGTCATTTGGTATCAATTTTGAGATCACCCCTTGTACTCAGCTAGCATAGACGGAGATGGATGACTATTGAACACTGATACAAATTAGCAATATCTTCATCATATGGAATACAAACGCTCCTTTAAGCTCAATGAAAAAACGCTACCTAAGAAACGCACTATAGAACATCTATGTTAAAGGTGCCATGTTACTACAAATGTCACTTCTGAGGACAGGATAGAATATGGAATTGAGAACTTAGTGCCAAATATGGCATGGTAACGCTATACAGGGTTTCCGCCAGAGGGTAAAATTCCGTACCCTTAAATTTTTCCAGGGTACGGATCTGTACCCTCAATAAACGTTGGGTAACCATTTTTCCATCATGTCCATGACATGCCAGATGAAACGAAACAACTGGTATGACTGGCGCGGGGATTTTATGCTTCAAAATACGCCTAAAATGGCACCAAACATCGTTTAAAACCTTTTAAAATTAAAATAAAAAATTTCAAAAAAATTTTTTTTTCAAAAAAATTTTTTTTGTCCGTACCCTCATTTTTTTTTCTGGCGGAAACCCTGCTATAGACAACATTGGGCAATATAATGTAAAACAGGAAGTAATTGAAGTGCCCAGAGAAAACCTGCGTTGTCAAAGATACTTAGTCAGCCTCCAGGGGCTGATCCACGATTTCAGAAAAGAGGGGGGGGGGGGCGCACGGTGCTAGAAACATTGAAATCTGCGGTGAATTTCAATGATTTGCTCCAAATTTCATTATTTCACGGTCGATTTTACAGATTTTTTGGCCGAAAGGGGGACATGCGCCGGGTGCCCCCCCCCCCTAGATTCGTGCCTGCCCTCCCCATCACATGAAAAGTTGATCCAACCAGGGATCAAACCTGGGACCTCAGAGGTGACAGGTGCTGAAGTTTCCATTGTGCCAATCTGACATTTCAACCTAGGGACAAGGTCTAATGCCCCTTTTCCTACCTGGGTATTCTGTCTTTTGTATTGTATCAGATTTTTCCGTCAGGGCCGAAGCCATAGCATTATTGGCCCTGGTAAGTAGGTAACAGGATATTTCAAGCTACTACTAAATTCTTTCTTCTTATGAGGAGCTGCAAATGGCCACATTAAGTTCAAAGTACATTTGCCGCCAGACACCCACGCTCGCCCCAATCAAACGGTAAAAGGGATCAAGATAAATTTCAACCCTTATTTCCAAGGTCATCAGATACAAAAGCATCCCCAAGTCTTCTGATCCCTAACGGTCACTGCCCACTCGAGCTATATGTACGACAAGATCACTTTCACCCCTGAAATCATGGCTCAAAGGGACTTTAATCTTTGAGACCTTTTTATGTCCACAGCGACAAGAAATTTTACCCCTTAAATTAAAAGGCTAAACGAAATCCATAAATTTAGCCCCTCAAACTTCATAGTGGATCTAGGTATCCAAGCAATTCAGATCACGTGCAAAATCAAGTTTCAAGGCCAGGAAATATTTTGTATTTACTTTCAACCTTTAGATAAAATGACAAACACCAAGTGCTCCTGGGTAGTCACAGATTCCCTCTCAAGATGCTATTGATGTTAAAAGATAATTTCCATGACGCAGGGTAACTGACGTTTATGTCGGTACAAAGCTTAGTTTCTAAAATAAGTGACTCTTGAAATTTTCAATGTTCAAATTAATTCTCCAAAACCCACCTGGAGACATTGGCCCGTATTCAAAAAGGGTGTTTAGGGACTTACACGCGTGTAACTTTGTCAAATGTATGGTGGAAGTGTGTGCATTTAGTGAAGTTACACGCGTCTAAGTCTTAAACGCGCGATGATCACCCTTTTTGAATACGGCCCATTCTTTTCAAAGACGAACTTAGCAAAGTATGGCATTTGAAAATATAGGTACTCAGACTCAAGTATGGGATATTTTAGGCCTATTGTTAAGTCTATCATTTGCCTTGGGAAGGATGCCGCAGTACTTGGTCTTGCCTTTAATCAGCTTTTCGTTTTCAACAGCCCATCAGAGGTTGTTGAATTACCACAATAAATGTCCTACCCTTTAATATGAAAGGGTGATCCCACAACTAACTTTAACAGTAACTAAATTTATCTCTCATTAAAGAAAATAAATGTATATTTGGAGCCACTCAGGAATAGCATTTTTATAAGTGTCTTTCATCAAGTATTTGTGACTCAATCAAGGAAAGGTTGGTGAAAAGTTGGTGAATGATTTTCTTGTCCCCATCACGTCGTCCCCCTCTTTTGCACCCTTGGCAAAACTGCCCACGTGGTCACAGTTGCTAAGGCTGCATTCACATAGAGCTACACGGACATTCCGGTTAACAATGGCTTCACGGTCACGAACCCTTTGTGAAGCCATTGTTAACCGGCGTGTCCATGTGGCATGTAGCTCTATGTGATTGTGGCCTAACGCACAGTCATCAAGTCACCTTGACCTTTGGCTTAGCGAATTAACCTAAAGCATCTTATTGAAAGAAGCAATAAAAAGGACAAAGAAATTAAATCTTGGATAGCATTATGACATGAAAGGATTGTAAAAAGCTGAACACTCAGATGACATTTACTTGTCCTCACTTTGAGGGATGCTTGAAGGCTTGCCGTTTCTCTGTAGTATTCTTATAATTCTTGTCATCTGACCTTTCGCTCCTTCGTGCATGCAACTTTAAGGTTTGCCAGCATCTTCAGAATGAGTGTAACCAGAGATAGACGAATCCCAAATTCCAAGTTCTGCGCACTTCCGCCGAAATAGCAACAAGAGCCTCCATCTGAAACCAGCTGACGTGACGCAATCCGTGATTCAGCAATGGTCAACTCTGACGTGACGTCGTCCACGTCACTGTCGTGGGGTTCTCTGCGTCACGTCATTCAGTTTCAGACCGAGGTTCTTGTTGCTATTTCGGCGGAAATGCGCAGATCTTTCCCGTTTACGTCAATTTGGGATTTGTCTATACATTGTTATTGTAGCATTAAAGGAGATATCCTTTGATATATGGATGGCTAACAGAAAGTAAGAATCCATACTAAGATGTGAGAGTGAAACTTGACATCGGGATGAGGTGGAAAGTCGCCCAAGCGCAGTACAAAACATTGCATCACTTAAGATGTTGTCCAGTGTATTGCTGTAAAATGAGTTGGAATGAGCCGGAAATGTTTTGTCGCAGAAATGTTTTGAAACTGTTGATGGTGTGTCCAGTGTTGGTGGTCACAAGTAGAGCCAACCCGCACGAGAAAACTTACCTAGTCCAGTACCTCTGGCCATAGAATCTATGGGTAATCATTGGTTTTGTCAGTCTTACCGTAGTTTGAAAGGAAATCAACAGTGATGAATTGCCCATTGAGAGCCAACAAGCGCAAGGAAATGTTCACATGCAGAAGCGCCTTCAGGAGTGTCATATTTAGGTGTAGTTCCACGAATAACTCATTGACAACAGCCGGCACAGACAGTTCATTTCTTTTGCCCACAAATCCTGAATCATACCTTCGTCTCTGCACATGAAATATTCAACAAGTTACTTTCATGGATCAGGAATTACGCTCGCTATGTCATTGATCGTGTCAAATCAGCATCGCCACATGGCATTGATCTAACTCCTCACCAGATGTATAGACCAGTGAGCCGTACACGCAAAACGAGGATTGACTCCCGCATTGAAAATCAGGCAATCCTTTTGAACGACATCGTGTTCACTTCCTCACACTGAGTTATCAAAGCTGTTGTAATGAATGCCAATTTCTTTCTGTAAACATGATAACAATAATGATATCAAGCTTTTACAGCGCTTTCCACTGTAAAGGCCCATTTCCACTACAGCGGATTACGCCCTGGTTTGCCAAGAGCGAAGCAGTTTTCATAGGCATTGGGATAATTAACACGCCATGTATTGTTACATCATCGAAGGATTATCCAAACCCCTGTGAAAACCGCCTTGCTGCAAAACCTCAGTGGAATCTGATGAAGTAAAAATGGGACTTTACAAGTCTTAAGCATACTTCACATTTTTACCTCAGACTCTGCAGAAACCTTTCTCGGGAACTGAAGGAGCAGCTCATTTTCAGCGTATCACTTGATTCACCAAGTGGTCATCCAACCGAGTACCGAACTCGCTGCCTGATGCAAGTTGAACGACAAACCGTGTTCGAAAATATCCCCACTTTGATCACCGTAGTTTGATCTTGCATTAAAAAGCATAAAATATATTTGCAACAGAAATATAATATGTAACAGCACAGACTCAATAGGTGACGCGTAAAAGTTAAACATATTCCAGTCATATCCCAACAAAAAATCCAACAGGTCGGTATTCATACCTCAGTAAGGAGTCCGTCATGCAGCTCATCACATCAGAAGCAACCACACGCCACCAAACCCAATAATTCTCACGTCAAACACACGGATTACTGAACCGTACATTCACAATTACTTGTTGATACGTCGCCCACCGATCACCGTGTAATTGAGAGGTGTTCTCCTCTCCGTGAAAGCAATCCCAGGCTGGGAATGTTGATTATAGTGTCACCCTGGTAGTGGAGGGGATTTCGGGAATGTCAATGCAATGTCGTAGTGTTAAATAAAAGATTCCAATCAACATTTTTATCGTTATTGTGAAACTTCTTGTTGGTGACCCACCCACACAAGGGCACATCATTATTATCGCCAGGCTACGATTATTCTCACTGGTCACACACCCTGTCTGTTAAGGCCTGTCTACTCCATCAACATTTTCAAAACAATTCTGCGACAAAACATTTTGAAAACGATTGGAAATGTTTCGGGGTTGGTTTACACTCTGCAACATTATCAAAACATGTTTTCAAATTGTTTTGCATAAGTTGCAAGTCCAGTCCACCAAACCGAAAACAATGGTGTTTTGGACATGTTGCAGCTGAATATTTTTGAAATCTTTTGGAAATGTTGATAGTGTAGATAGGACTTTAAGGGTCAAAAACAACTGAATACTGTTGCCAGCAAAAGCTGCTGAAACCCATGTTTGAATTTTGTGCCAGCTGTATTAGGTTTTTTCATCAGCGCCGAAGCCAAAGCATTCCTGGCCCTGTATGGAAGGTATGGAAGAGGCCATCTCAAGCTACTCATGTTCCTCACGTTCCTCACTTGGATGGGGTCTTTTACTTGCCCTTGCAAATGCACAAGGTACAAGGCACCATGGCTTACTGTCCCATGCAATTGACTAGTTGTGCCAGTTGTTGCCGGTTATCACTTCAAGTGTGGAGTTTGCTTTAGAATCATCAGGCATTTCTCAAGCTAAGTTGTACTTGCATCATGACAAGGCACATTCCTGAGCAACCATGCCCTTGAAATTTCAGAAACCACAAAAAGCACCAAGTCAAAAATGCATCAATGTTGCCAAGAGACTCGATCATCTTAGTAACATCTCATTTCTCATCTCGCTCGCCGACAGCCAACCCCAAATGATGCTAATTATGTCACCTAATGTCTTTGCTAATTAGCATACGTCGTCAATTAGTACGGAACCATAAGTTTTTATGTCACGATTTGGCTAAGGGCTATAATTGTGATTCTATGCTGGTTGACAAGGCAATGAAAAAATGTTAAGGGGGTAGTGATTGATTAATCGGTGCGGAGAGTTCAAGGTTGTCAGATTCCCGCATGATTATACCTCGTGATCTCCTAACTTGTTCACTGTTGAGTTATGTTCGTAAGTCATAAGAGGACCATTTCTCTGAGTCAACGCTGTCCATGTCAGAGATTTCTGGTGTTTTGCTTGCTCTCTGCAGCAAGTCAGAGTAGAAAACTATGGGCAGTCATTTGTGTCATTGGTCCTAGCACAAGTGTACGGAAGCAAACCTTGGTCAACTGCCCACTGCGCGCCAACTCGCATGAGGAAACTTTTGCGAGGAGGAGTGACTTAATGCTGATGTCAGGTCGACCGTGCGACGGCACAGAAGGCAGTGACTGACTTTTTCATGTGCCATGATCATGCAGAACAAATAAATCACTCCCCGATCGATTGTGTCTCACCTGCAACGATCAGTATCAATCGCCGATCAAAAATATGAGTCGCAAGAGTTGAACGTGTTCAACTTCTGTGTCGTCTGACAGGCGTAATCCATTCGCAGTCGACCTGATATGAATTGCGATTCCCTGTGCGCAGATGCTGCCTATTCCACGAAAAGCGCACACATTTTCACCGTGTGACCTGACCATGATTTCTTTATTTGATGCCAACTGTTCCGTCGTGGTGCAGGCTGTCGTAGGTGCGATCTGACACCAGCATTAGTCATGAGAGGATCCAATCTTCAAGTCCGATTTGAGGACACAGTTTACTTTTCCATGGAGTGGAAGCAAAATGAAGCCCCCTCTCCTGTAGCAACAACAGATGTTAGTGCAATGAACTCTTATGATATCCTGCTTTTTGCACTGGAATCACTAGGTTTAAATTCCTAATTCCATATACATGTATATGTTTTTATCTTTGTAAAGTATGTTACATTCAGGATGTACCAATTCAATATATGTGTGCTGAACTTATTAGTGAAGGATGAACTTTTTCTAATTTTCCAATAAGAAGTTTACTTTGAAATTCTCTTTAGAGTCGTGGGATGAAAGCAAATGTCCAATAACTGATAATATCAGATAGTATGGAAGTTTCATGCAGTATACACTCTATTAAGAGGCACTAGCTCTCTCATTTCGATGGAGAAAGATAAAAGAAGGGCACAGACTTGAAAAAAGATGTTATGCGGCTGGCTTTATGGCAGGGGCGGATCCACGATTTCAGAAGAGGGGCGCACTATGCTAGAAACATTGATATCTGCAGTTAATTTCAATGATTTGCTCCAAATTTCAGAATTTCATGGTCAATTTTTACAGAATTGTTGGCCGAAAGGGGGGTGCACGCCCCCCCTCCACGCCTGTATGGTGATGTCAATCTTCTAAATAATACATAAGGTTATACTGCCAGCACTTCTCTTTCTGCCAGCTCCATCAAGAGGATATCCAGAGGTAAGTGAGGCAACCATGAATAAGGTGCCGTAGAAATCCATGAAAATCATTCAGGTTGTGGCCCTACGTATGTCGATTTCAAATTCCTATTGAAAGGAAGTTACTGTTCAGACCCCCAAAGCGTAATGCTGCCACTGTGAAATCCATCATTTCAGCAGGTCCGTCTGTAAGAGTCTCAACCACTTAAGGCCTGCCTTGTGTAATCTGGGCAAACATGCAAAACTTCAGCAACAACAAGTTCCCAAACATCATCAAAATCCCTCTTCATCTTCTATTCAATTTGTTGACCTAAAGTCCCACAAAAGAACTAATGATGTAGAGTTTTTTCCCAATTTGTTCTCCAATACAGCTTACCAAGAACCTAATGGGAATAATAAATCTGATCGATGCAACTGCATGGATTGCCCACTAGAGGCCTCTTAGCTGCTCCGTTTTAACGTTTTGTCTCACCCCACAGTCACCATAAGAACAAACATTCCAGCATCCCGAAGTGTTCCTATGATATAAATCAAGAATAATATGATTTATGAAACACTAGATGTCACACCACTGCCACGCATAAACAACCATTTACAGCATAAAAAGTAACCCGGCATCAAATAATATGACACGAATAGCTCCATCCATGGCTGGGAAAATGCAAGGCAATTTGAAATGCAATGCAGAAGGAAACCTCTGTCCGATGTTAAGGAATGAAGGCTGGAGGTAGTAAGGAATTTTGGCAAAGGTTACCCAATATCAGCCTCAGCTCAACTCATCGTGGTGTTACAGTTGAGCTGCAATCCAAGTTAATTAAGTTTAGGGTGCAATGACAGGCTTATAGCTGTGTTGAATTACAGTAGTCTGCACAACTGATGACCTCCTTCCACAACCACGTACCATCCACGTGCCGTGCTGCACGGCACAGAGGAGACACGTGACCAACCAGTACCATACGCAATGAATTTCAGCGTAACTTCCTTGCGATGTATGGGGAAGGTATGCAGATAAAGGTATAGGTCAATTCTGCTCCATACTGTACGACCAATTTGATGAATATTGAATACATTTGAATGTATCCTTAGTAAATTTGATGAATATTGAATACATTTGAATGTATCCTTAGTAAATTTGATGAATATTGAATACATTTGAATGTATCCTTCGTAAATCTAAAGCACTGGAAAAGAATTAACATCATTACAACGGAAACTGTGAAATGGACTGCAGACTCATCCCACCATTCGAGCAACTTATGCCAACTGTCATATTATAAGACACAAAAACACTGCATACATCGCAAAAAACACGGACTGGCCCCAAATGACTACAATCCAAGATTTGATTGAGACAAAGGAGGGTTTTTACGAAGCGTGGCACCACAAAGCTGCAATTATGGTGTCCGCTGAGGAAAACGAACGAGAACGGAAGAATGAATGGAATAAACAAGTGGTTGGGGCATGATGCTTGATTTTTACAGCACAAAGTGGGAGTAAGAGCATTGTGGAGCCCTTTTGCAGCCCTTCTAGTGCTTCTAGACAGAACAAGTGGTTGCCGAGCCGCTGGCAGCCTCACCCAGGCGCGTGCCATCGTCAGTGACCACACTTTTTACCTCATTAAGATCTGCTGGATGACATATAATTTTAAGTTTGGGTTTATAGTCCGATATCAACAATGGTAGAGGTCCTCATCCGACTTTACACTTTAACCCCAGTCTGTCCTGAAACCTTTCAGTAGAACTCAGATGAGCTGCTCATTCCGCACTGCAATCTGAGCATTTCCTACCGGTACCCATTTATACACCTGGTTGGAGAGAGGCCAGTGAGGCAAAGAGACTTGCCCAAAGTCTCACACCACAGTGGGATTCGAACTCGGGACCGGAGGCACTGATGCTTGATGCTGATGACTCCAATGACTCAAAGGGAGAGTAGGAGCACTTGAACCCCTTTATCAGCCATTCATGCAATTCCAGGAAGAACAAGCCATTGGGGCAATGATGCTTGATATTCATGATCCCAGTGTCTCAAACTGCGAACCCCTCAGTCAGCCCTTCTTGAAAATCTAGATCTTCCTGAGGTTAATAGCTTTCGCTCCCTTCCATCACCGCCACATCGTAGTTCATCGAATCGCGGTAATGTCAGGGGTTTGTGTCAAGTGATAGGGGAGGAAGCGCTAAGAATGCCTGAGGTGCCCTCCCCCCATGTGAGTTTTTAGAGTTGGGTCTGAATGGGCAATTCACCACAGTGAGTTACCTTACTACTTGCACTACAACCAATGACACAAACGATGGCCCATAGTTTTCTTCGGTCAAGTTGCCCAATGAGAAAACTCTTACATGGAGCAGCGCCGAGGACAAGAGAAGGAGAAGCAGAAATTATGTGCCGCAGAGATGATGAAACAACAGAGCACGGCCGCACCACTCGCATGACCACGAACCATCCTTTTGATAGAACAGACACCACACGGCACAAACTGACACATCTCGGAAACAGCAGACGTTTCCACCTGCTCCATTTCCTTACCAAGTAATTAACGTAAGCTCCTTATGTACTAATGGACATACCTGCATGATGCACGTTACCGATGGCAACCTGATGATGCTATCGCGGCAACCCGATTACCATCGCATGTTCCAGGATGAAACCCATTGCTAAAAATCTGCGTTGTGGCAGTAGCTCCATTATTGTTTGCTGATATCATACGGTTTAATTTCATCTCCTTTTCTTTGCAGCAATCAAAGACAATTTTAGCATAATTTTAAGTCATTATAGCATATTTTTGGTTCTGAATCTTTCAGGCATTGTTAATTTCAAAGGAGTGCCTGACATTATGCACTACCTCAAAGCTTACTTCTGAAAAATTTCCTCCTAACTCCATCAATAATTAAATCTTGAAAGTCAATTTTAAACAAATCTGAAGGAATTTCTATCGCAGAAATCTATTTTTAGCGAGTTTTGATGTGTTCTGTGCAACAATCTTCTATTTCCTGACAAGCCAACATAACTGATCCCTTTAAAAAAATTCATATGATTTCAAACCAAACTTTTTAATGACGTAAAAATTTTACATAGTGTTTATATTTGTATTGGATTTTTCCATCAGGGCTGAAGCCACCACATTATTGGCCCTGGTAAGTATGAAAGAGGCCATCTCAAGCTACTCATGTTCCTCACTTTGGATGGGGTCATTTACTTGCCCCTGCATAGGCACAAGGTACAAAGCACCATGGCTTACTGTCCCATGGGACGAACTGAAGACGGGCCCTTTCCACTAAAGCAGATTTCATCTGCCGCAACTTGCGGTAAGCGGAGCGGTTTTCACAAGCGTTGGAATAATTAACAGGCCAGGAATTGTTAAACCATCGAAGATCCAAATGCCTATGAAAACCGCACTGCTCACTGCAAACCAGGGCAGAACGGGGCTTTACGCATCCTTCACATCGCTTCTCACTAAGGATCAACAGTATCTGAACCGCTAAACAGAGGGTCAACAGGACATGCCATCTGCTATTTAATAATCAAAACTCTGAAATCAATGATGCCACCCATTTGCTAGATATCAGAGTGCAATGTCCCGCCACAAAAGAATCAACTTGAGAAAATTGGATCTTTTGGCTGAGAGGGAAGCTGACAAGATTAGTGATATCAAATTAGGATAGCCTTAAGGGAGAAGATGCTGAGATAACTTAAGATGCAAAGAAGAGGATTCCTTGGATGTGGGTGGGGAAATTAATGAAGCAAGAATGGCCAAGTTGATTAGATCTCTGACTAAGCATCAGGAGGTCCTGGGTTTGACTCCTGTTGATATCGTAGGACTCCAATTAAAGCCTACAGCACACACGACTGGCAACAAGCTTTTGCTAACTTCACATAACTTTGTTGGTCATGAGATTCGCTAGCCAAATTGCCCCCTGATAGCCAACTGGTTGGTCAATGAGGACAACCGGTTTGAGGAGCCTTGATAGCCTAGTGGTTATCACTTCTGTTTTCCAAGCGGCAGGTCCCAGGTTCGAATCCTGCTGGGCCAAAGGAGATTAACCATCCCTGGCTCTTCAGTCCATCGCATAGGACAGTAAACCGTGGTATCTTGTATCATGTGTCTTTCCAAGGGCAAACGAAAGACACCAAGTGAGGAACATGAGTAGCTTGAGATGGCCTCTTCCACACTTACCAGGGCCAATAATGCTATGGCTTCGGCCCTGACAGAAATTTGATACAATACATACAACACAACCTGTGCCTGCGCCCATCACCGCACCCCACACCCGAAATGATGACCAGCAACAACTGGCACAAAAACCGAACATATTTGATGTTCAGAAACTCTCGTTGGCAAAAGATTTCAGCTGTTCTGACCCCTGGTAGATGAGAGGACAAGGCAAAAAAAATTGTGCGACGTGTCCTAGTGTGCGGCAGTTTGAGGGGCTTGCCTCAAATGCATCATCTCGTCAAAAGAAATGGAGCCTTGATTGCCTTGTAGTAATCCCATCCGCTCAGCAAGCGGCCAGTCTCGGGTTCAAATTCTGGGCCATACAGGATTAATCATCCCTGGCTCTTCAGTCTGTCACATGGGACAGTAAGCCACGGTGCCTTGTACCCTGTGCCTTTGCAAGGGTAAGTAAACGACCCCATCCAAGTGAGGATCATGAATAGCTCGCGATGGCTTCTTCCGTACCAGGAAATAATGCTATGGCTTCAGCCCTGATGGAAAATCTAATACAAATACAAACCAAAACAAGGGAGCCAGTTTGCTGAGGCAGCATCAGGATTGTGCAGGAAGCGGCACTGAATCCGATTTGTCTTTGATATATGTGACTACATGTAAGAGAGCATTCACTGCCATGAAAATAACAAATGAAAGGTTAAGAAGGTTGATGTTTAGTGAGTTATGTGAATCGGAAGCTGCTTATGAAGAGGGTGGCTTTGAAGGCCCTGGACAGTTTTAGAGAAGAAAGGAGGTTTAGGAGATGTCTACAAAACAGATCAAAATATGATATTTAATTAGTGCTATTGAATTGGGAGCTGAGAACCTAATATGACAATGTTAGATCTGACAATATTGGGCGAATTTCATGTACTGCAGGGGAACCTGCACTGTATGTATTAGATTTTTTCCATCAAGTCGTCTCCGAATTTCGCAAATTTTCGGGGGTCTTCCTCAGGCACTTTCTAGTGCCCAGGGCCCGGTTTCACAAAGAATCCTAAGTCAGTAGGCTTAAGTCACTATTTTTGGCTAAGCTAAGACACTGACTTAAGCCCATTTCACAAAGCGACTAAAGTCTGACTCAGCTAAGTCAGCATGGTCAGTAGCCTGTGACTTAAGTCATGCAGAAATGGAACTCTTTCCCGAAAGGAGGTGAGAAAGCGAATCACATGACGAGTCACATGATCCAGTCACCATGGTCACCAGTGTAAACACTCAAAATGGCAGATTCTCAAAGCAAACGCCCACCTACCTAGGCCTAAACGAAGCCACATTCATGCATTGCCTACCACTTTGGCCATAGAGGTTCTGGACGGGGAGACTTCGGGTGGATGAACATCAACGTCATCATGCATGCATGGTCATGATGTGCAGGCCTAGGCCCATCAAGCCTGCAACAGTGGACTGCGACATCCAACACGAAATCCTCGCACTGACTGAAAGAATCATGACGCGGCGCGGCATGGGTCACACAACGTCAACAATTCAGCGTAAGTGGGGTCATGAAGTGCGTTGAGACTCCTAAGGGGGAACCCAGGCCTAGATACACACAAAAATATTCGCGAAGTGGGAAGTTTCTCAAGAAGGCAGCCATATTTAAGTCAACTCCAGCTGACTTAAGCCTCCTGGCTACCCGTCTTAACTTTAAGACACTTTTTTGGCTTAAGTTTTTTGAGAACTGCAGACTTAGGCCTAAGCCAGGTAAAGTGAAGCTTAAGTCAACAAAACTGACTTAAGATTCTTTGTGAAACCGGGCCCAGAAGTTTCACTCTACAAGAGTGGATCTCTACAAGAAAGTGCCTGAGGAAGACCCCGGTTGGGGTCGAAAATTTGCGAAATTCGGAGACGACTTTATGTTACTATCATTTTGTGTGTCATTTTTTGTGCTCTATGTTGGATATTGAGATTTTTTCCGTCAGGGCTGAAGCCATGGCATTATTGGCCCCAGTAAATATGGACGAGGCATCTCACGCTTCATGTTCCTCACTTGGTAATGTTGTAGTAATCTCTTATTTCTTCAGGACTTGTTTTCAGCGGAGATCTCTAATGCAACACCGTGATGTTGCTGTTCTTACTGAAAAAATATAAAATATCAGTTCTTACCAGGAATCAACCCGTGAAACTCTCAGTAGCAATGAATGATCTTTACTGCCTGAGCCAATGAGTATCTCATGGAATCAGATGAATGAAGCAAGGATGAGATGGCCTTTACAAAGAAGTATTCGTAAGGATCATAAAGGCACAGAAAATAAGCAGATTCGTTCAATTAGAATTACAACTTGAATACATTGGGAAAATCCTCTCTTTAGGAGTTGGATGTAAGCTTGATAAAGGAGGAAATGCAGGTATTGTCAGTGTAGCTAAGCTTGTATCTAAGGGGGCAAAAAATCTCGGTTTTCTGAAAGACAGGATTATAAGAAGGGAGGGATTGGAGAGCATGCGAGGTGAAAATAAAAAGTCTTGAAAGAGAATCTGTTGAATGCTATGATTTATCTGGTGTGACACTTGAAGGGGTAGGTAACCCACGGGTTTGTAACATCATCAAGTAAGGTGGCACCACAATCAACAAATTTTTTAACTGTCAGCAGTAGGTTTTGCCTGTAAATGTTTTACTTGAATTTTGCAATACAAATGCCCAGGCAATGCTGTACAAATCTGAAGTAAAAGCATTTGCTAGTCTTTATTCATATGGCCCAATATCTCGGCGCCAACCTGCTTTCCAGGCTATCCATGGACTCCTTCGAGCAACGCAGTTAATTCAGATTTCTGGCCATGTTCATTGCTTTTACATCTCTATTAAAAAGATCGACCACAAGCCACACCAATATCTAATTAACGACCGCCTCACGGTACATCATAGCCCCAGTCAACACTCATTGGGTATGCTCCTACTTCTTTCAATAATCTTTGTTAAAAAATTATCCTATTACGGCACTTTAGGGCCGAACTTAGCCCCATGATGACGCTTTCTTTGTGGAAGTGTAAGAACAAAGGTCTGAGATAATGCAATTTTGAATTAGCTGAATGCGTTGTGATGGCACAACTTTAAGAGGATTGTGGTGTGAGTCACTGACCTCATCTTTTGTGAGAATCATTCAGATTATAAGACTTTCATCCTTTGATTCAAAGGTTGCAGCTTTTAGGTGAGGGACACAAGATCTCGGCTTAAAATTGGATGTTTTGGGTTAAACATGACACAGTTACGCAAAACCGAGTGCTCCAACAGTCCAATTATTCCTCCGTATCTTTCATTTATTGTCTTACAACAGAATGGCACTGGCATTTTCAGTGGCAGCACCCACCCCACCCCCTAATTTTGGGCCTTTTCTTTCTTTGTCCTTCTTACTACCAGGGCAAAAAGGGACAAAGCAAATTTTTTCTCTAAAAGGTCATTTTCCCTCTTCAAGCCAAGTTGTTGTAGTGTCAGATGAGGGGANTTATGTGATCTCCCACTCCGAATTCAATATTTAATTCGTTCTTTTCAAACTTCGTGGAACTTTCGCAATATTCGCCTCCGCAGCAAACTCTTCAGTTTTTGTTGCCCTTGAAATGGGAACCAACGCAGATGTCAGACAACTAACACTAATGGAACGTGTGCATTATTTATCACCTCATTCAGTGGGTACGACTCAGAGAAATATAGGATATATGAAATGGGATCCTGTAGAAATACAATTACCATATCAAAAGTCGCAGGGGGAAAACAGGTGCCCTAAAAATGGTCCCAACTTTGCCTCAAAAATAACTCGAATAATAGCAACAAGAGTAGCCCTGGTAGCCAAATGGTTATCACGTCCACTCTGCAAGCAGCAGGTCCTGGGTTCGAATCCAGCCTGGGCCATATGGGATTATCATTCCTGGCTCTTCATGTCTGCTGCATGGGACAGAAAGCCGTGGTGCCTTGTACCTTGTGCCTTTGCAAGGGCAAATAAGACCCCATCCAAGTGACGAACATGAGTAGCTTCAGATGGCCTCTTCCTTACTTACCAGGGCCAATAATGCTATGGCTTCAGCCCTGACAGAAAAATCAAAATAAAATGAAATACAACAGCAACAAACGCAAGTCTCTACTTTATCAAATGCACCCCTTTGTCACCATCAAGAAAATCATACATGTAAATGCCTTTCAAATATTGAAATTTCATTCTATCAAACACATTCAGGAAACTTCTTCTCCGACGTTTAAATCGGTTGCGGAGACTTGTATTGCTCGGTTAACCACATTCAAAGACTCGAGCAATTCAATCCGGGAAAATCTACTTAACCAGAGACTGCTGATTGCGAGAGAGTGAACTATGCTGCTTTTGAAGTGCACAAGACTTTTTAAAGAAATCGACAAAGTGAGAATGCCACAATCACAAAGTCAAGGCAGGATAATGGAGAAATCTACTTAGGATTTCTTTCCGTTTCAAATGCTTTCATCAAAGACGGAAGTTTTTGGTCATGTGACTGTAAACCAGAAAGGTCACGAGTACGGCAAACATGTCTTTCAAAGTACTAATGGTGGATTACACGGAAAGACGAAAAAAATGAATGTTATGCTGTCTGTGATATCATACAATCACACTATGAGATAATCTGTTCATCTCGGATGATAAATCAGAAATACATGGAACCTCTCTTAGTGGACACTTCTGCCAGGAGGACACCTCTATATTAGGCCGAGTTTACATCGGATGACGCGCGACATGAACACGCAGGCGAACAAAGGTTTCATGGGGATGAATCCTTTGTGAAGCCATTGTTCGCCTTTGTGTTCGTGTCGCGTGTTCATCCGATGTAAACCCGGCCTAAGGACACCAAAGTTCAGTCTCAGACTGGTCATTTCTATTCATTTTGACCTCTGTAATCAGGACACCTCTCAATTAAGGGCACCAACTACCCATTCCCGAAGGTGTCCTTAATAGAGAGGATCCACAGTACATGGGACCTCTATACTACGGACACCTCTGGGACTGACAGACATGAATTTTTATGTGTTAATCAGCTTTAGGAGTGCACCTGGTATCTATAGATCAAGAAGCAATGAAAATGGCAATCTGCCACCTATCAGCCAAGTACAGAACTAGATGTAATCAGTTCAACTCTCGCCTGACTAAACAAACCAACCTCTCAATACTGAGAGAATGTGACTCCCACCGAGAGGCGAACATGCGATGATACATTCAGATATCCATGCTGATCTGACCAGACAGGAAGGGCTATTTTGTCATCAAATCAGGTGAACTGGTGCGGGAGAAGGATAATAAAGCTGTCATTCAGACACAGGGCTTATCACGCGTGATTGGCTGATGGAACCATCAGCGGTATTGTATGCAAATTTGCGAGATATGTCACATTAACACGGTATGACTTTTGATCGGTTTTTTGGTGACCTTGGGGCCGTGCAATCCTCTTCTGGCAGGTTTCAGTATTGAGTAATGAATTCTTTGGAAGTAAACCCCCAAAGTTTCAGCATTAAACTTTTTACGCAACTCGTGCAAGCTAAGCTTTATTTTCACTAGTTGGGAAATTTGTGTCATTTATGACGTCATGCAGTGCATATTGATGTACAAGATGCCAATGACTTTACCGTAATGACGTCATCACGGTACAACCGCTCGAAGCGCCGACCTGTCGGGATAAACCGCAGGGCGGGTTCCCCATTACATCGCTGTGCATTTTGTACTTATTCAGTGGGACTCTGCCTTCAAGTATAAACCCATGAAGCAAATCAGTTCTTGCAATGAAATAGTTAATATCGTTTGTAAACCGAGCATTATCTGAGTCATGGGGTCATAAAATGCACTTTACACATATTCTATTAGACACCAAACAGATTGACCAGCAAATTACAATTTCCGTCCCGAAGTCTGAATAATGATAATAGAGGAACAATGTAATCGTTAATTTGGAAAGTGACAGATAGGTAATTAAATGGAGTGTTTCTCTTCGTTAGCCTGTCCCATCATGATAATTAGAGCATGATTGAATAGCTATGGTTATCAGAGGCAAATTTTAAATGGGAACTTAAGGTCATCGGTATTGCCTGATCAGGGCACAAAATCCCTCACATTGGCTGATATTCATAAAAGCTAGTAAATGCTTTTAGTTCAAGTTTTGCAGTACATTTACAGCGGATCTTGCTCAAAAAAGTGCAAATCTTAAGTAAAAGCATTTGGTAACTTTTATGAATACCTGCCAATGGTCTGGAAGCCACAGCTTGCCATCCCTCAGATTGGTCGACAAGTTACAATATGAAGCCTTTATACATGTACATGTATAGTGCTTTCCACTGTAACACAGTCTCTACCCCAGTCTCTCCAGAAACCTTCTGTGGAACTACTCAAGGAGCAGCTCATTCAGTGTTCATTTGATCCTTTCAGACCAGTTGAGAATACAAAATGGCAACTCAGTTGGGAACTGAACATGTCACCTCTCGGTCTAGAATGTGACAACCATTGCACCCCACAATTCGCAATTTACAGTTTGCACCAAGCCATTTCCAAAAATTGCTGTTTTTTTGTTTTGTACTTGGTGAAAAAATCTATCACAATGTAATTAATATATTGAAGTAAACAGAATTATGTGAAAAAGTTCCTAATGACATTAGAGGTAATTCTAAATACGGTTGACTTTTCCAAACTTTAAATATCAGTTGAAGGCGAAGGTACACGACACCAGCATCCTTTGTAGTAAAAAATATAGCATTACTGCAATTTTTTTCACGGTGAAACAACCCCCAAACTTTGACAACAAACATAATCCTCAAGAAAAAAAGCAAATTTGCCCAAGGTCAGATCAAGGAGCTTTCTCCAACGAGAATAAAATCATCCATTTATTTTTCATTTAAACGCCGACCCATCCTGGTCCCACCTGCCTCTCAGTCTTTGATGTTCAAGTTCATAAATAGCAAGGATTATGAGTGTTTCTCCATGTTAACAACGTCAAAATGACAAATCTCCAGACTCTTTAATCCCCTAGGTGGTAGATATTCCTGCAGGCAGATCAAAGAACAGGAATTAGTGAAAGCTACATCCGTGAGATGACGAAATTAAGGATTTTTAGAAGTGGATTTCAATGATAGAATTATGGGAGAAAAAAAACGAAAAAGAAATTAGGTGCGAGACAAAAAATGAAGGAAATAAGCATGAGGAAAAATTTTGTGATTTGCAAAATGACCTGGCAAATCCGCTATGGTGTTCAAAATGAGGATCTGAATGATTGAATTATGCGAGAAAAAAGAAAAAAAATCATTTGCGAGACAAAAAATTCTGGAAAACCGGAGATTCACAAAATGAAGATAAGACAGATTTGCAAATCTGCTTTAGTTTTAAGCACTGCTTTTCGTGAAAAGGCCCACATCTGATCACGTCATCAAAGGTGAATTTGAATGAGATAATTATGAATGAGGGAGAAAAAAATGGAAGCAAATAAGCAGAAACAAGGAAAAACAGCGGAATTCGCAAAATGACCACACAGAGATTTGCAAGTCCACTAGTTTTTATGTTGCAATTCCGACGAGTACCATGTTCAAATCATGTCAACAACCGTGAACAAATCTACACGACAACAGGAACCATCCAAGTTGAAACTTTGTTGATTTATGACAACATTTAAGCCGATTTGTATGGACTATCGATGACGATACCGTCCGGTTCAGATTTGCACCTTTATTACCGATGAGTCGTCCGGAATTAAATTGATTGTTTCCGTTGATGACCGGTCATTTGTGAATCACCGTACACTATTGTCATAATGATTATTTGACCGGTGGGATGCACACAT
>NMRB01000280.1:9479-22943 GCA_002633025.1 Notospermus geniculatus
TTCTGGTTTAGTTCTTAAATAAACTATACAATTCGGTTTAGGGATATTTAGTTCATTTTGTATAAACTTCTCAGTAATATAATTATAATCATTATCACTTAACATACCATCATCATGTTGCATTTCTGTAAATATGTATTGTGAAGAGTAAATACTTCTTTCCATAATCTTTAAGTTATTAGCTTTTAAGTTGTGGTTATCTGTTACTGTTTGTTGTGCCATTAATTGAAAGTGTTTCATGTATTTCTTTGGTTCTTTATAAACTAATTCTAGCATATTAACACCACCCCAATTTTTCCATCTTTCTATTGGTTCTGGTATTACAGTAATAACACTATAACAATTCAATGCTTCTACTAGTGTACTTTTCCCGGATGCAATGTTTCCTTCTATCGTTATGGTTCCCATTTATATAGTAAAATATTTTATAATAATAATTCAAGCCAATTCATCTTCTGACGTCTCCAATCGTCCGTGGCATTAGTGCGATGCGTCATTCAGAATCAATGACGTTGCTCTTCGGTCTGTTGTTAACGCTAAAATAGTCAATTTTATCGATGAAATTCAACATGTTCCCGCTTGAATTTTCCTTTGAAAACATTCAGATGCATTATATTTAGTCATTCCTATTCTTGATGATGAACGTGTAAAATTCAAAATTCAATGGACTACTTCAGGTATATTAGGGCTAGAAGTAGGGTGTAGGTTCAGAATTAAATGACAAATAACGTTGGCTTGACTTTTGATGTCATAGTTTTAACTGAGTTGTTCGTCAGTGCCACGTCGCTGATTAGTTCCTGCGGTTCCTCATTAACTCACTGTTTGCTAATTTCGTGCGTCACGGGCGTGATATAAGACGAAATTATAATTCTGGTTTCTTTCATGCAAAGATTCTGTGAATCACTAAGTGCAAAACAGGAAAGGGTGGCTGTCTAAACAAAGGACACTTAGATCTGTGTATGACATAATCGCTGGTTTAAATGTATTTCGTAATATTGATCTCAAAGCCGAAATTAAATTGCATAGAACATTTTATACGCGTCAAATCAGATGGGATTGCCATTTTAACAGCCACCGCACTGTTTCGTGAAAGACTTGGGTGGTTCCCTCTAAAACCGGTGTAATAGAATCTAATATCCCCCAACAATACATTTACGGATTAATGCAAATCAATCCGCATCTCCCCCCACCACCACCACCACCCCACCACCCCAAGGGCTCGACACCTTATCACAATGGCAACAATTTTTAAAGGTAAAGCATCGACCTCAGTGCACGAAATTTTGCAGAACGGTAGTCAAGTCATCACCACTTTTGCATGGATTGGTCAAGACGTATAGAACCATTTTCACCATGAATGGTCAAAGAGTCCCGTATGTTTCAACGCCTCTTCATCTTGAGACTATTTAACCCATTAACCCCTGAGCTTCCCGTCTACACAACTCGGAAAAGGGACAGAAATCCTACAGTCCACTCAAGCTCCTGCGCATGTGAATTCATTAGGGGAGTGCCCAAGCTACCTGTCGTATTCTGTAATTACAATTATTAGGGCACCACAAAATAAAAATGTAAAATCAATAAAATTGAAAGTCAAATATCAAAGACATTTTCAAAATTGCTGTGGTGGCGGCATGATTTGGAAATGGCTCTATGTACATGTATTTGAATGAGCTCTAACAGGAGCAGTCACCCACGCGTATTGCCAAACGATGGAAGCAAAGTTCTAGCGGACCAAAAGAAACTTCAATTGATTGGTGCTCAATCAAGAATGAATAGGTCCGACAGCTCCTATCGACGAACGTGTCTCATTAAGACTGTACTAGCCAGGCGGTACTACGATTAAGCTCCCAGCGTGAGTTTGCTTCGACACTCCATCGCAATTTCGTGGCAAAGTCCGCGAAAACCCTTCGACAAGTTATACAAATGTAGTTTGGGGCTTTGCAAGTCCCTCCTAAGACTTCGATGCCGGTTCACGGAAATCTCTAAGATTTTCCCTCAAGCTTCACCACGCAAGGAGAAAACTACCCTCAAGAAACACACAGGTTCGACGTCGAATCTTGAGGGGGGGGGGGATAAGGTACGGTATTGATACTTGCATAAGCGGCACCATTCAGTTGGACTATAGAGAGACAAGACCTACCTCCCTTGACAAACAATGATGGGGACATCAGAGAGACGGGGGGCATTAGATTCTATCACACCAGGACAAAAATGGTCTTTCTGCAGGGGGTCCGACATGGGTCCGGTAATTATGCGGTAACTACTTAACCGTACATGAGTTTGAAGCAGTTTTAACCGTCTATAGACCAGAGCACGCTAGTTATTTAGATCCTCAGGCTTGTTGTACTTGACTCGATGACTCGATGGCGCGATGACTCGAATGCGCGTTGAAGGGCAATTAAATGTCCTGTATATTGATGGGTGCATGCCTTATTTTAATTCAAGTTCCACTTCAAAACACTGGATTACGATTTTAGGAAGATGAAATAAGCCACCTCTGGCATATTTTTATAACCATCGTTAGACATGTTAAATCACATACCTATTCCCATTTTAGTATAACTCTTAAGCCGTGACGTCATTGGCGTTTAGAATGCATGATTGTGGTTGTGCGTGAAGCAGCGGAATTCATTCAAAACTGTTTTTTTTTCGTTCAAGTGTTTTGAAGAAGTACAGTCCAAGAATTTAATTTTCATTACATAATAAAAAATAACAAAGAATAATATTGTAAAAATTTGTTCCAAGATCTGAAACTTTTCGTCCACGATTGTCACGTGCGTCTTGCCAAGATGCAAGTGACCACAAAACTGATGACGTCATGAAGTACATGAACAACCCGGGTGCATTTCGTCATTTTCATGAATTTACTTTTTGCGTGGCAGCTCTGACACATTGGGAAACTTCCGGCATAGAACATGCAGTAGGATCATTGCTCAAAAGGGCTGAAAATTACCGCTATACCTCTTCCGGGGTGTGCATTAGGGAGACAAGACCAATTCCAACAACTTTTCAAAAGGGACCCATAGTAAATTATCAAGGACTTAGGAGCTATAGGCCTAGTTCGAGGCTACCCTTCATTTCATGATTTACGCTGAATATCAACCTCACTACACTTCTTGGTAGCTGGGGACACTACGTCGGTCCACTTCCGCCGTTGATCCATACCACTTCTTAGAAATAACCAGCTGAATTTCATTGAATAATTTTGACGGTCATCGAGTCATCGCGCCATCGAGTCTTCGCGTCATCGAGTCAAGTACAACAAGCCAGATCCTCAAATAAGTCCCTGCGACGTGACGTTCACGCTCAGTCGCATTTGGAACAGGCGAGCACTGCCATCATTCTACAGGGCTAGTTTTAAGCACACTGGCGTAAAACTAATTTCCTCGGTGGTGTGGCGTGGCAATTGAACAAGTAGCCCTATACAGGGTGTATCAGAAAATAATAGACTCTCGAAAAATTCATCATAAAATAAACATGGAAGGGAGTTTTGAAAAACTGGCTATATCCCTTTGTTGAGGATGTGATTCTGCATCGAATGATACCAGTGTCACTGTTTACACTTTACGTTTCAATGAGCACGGACAGTTTGAATTTTGAAAAATTGAAGTTCTTTGCGCACGGGAATGTGCGGGTTAAAATTGGATCTTAAGTGAATGAAAAGTGTAGGCGGAATTTTACTCACGTGCCGAAGCGTTTTGGAAATAATTAATCGGTTCACCCTCTAACCCCGAAACAAAAGTCTCATTTCTGAATGTATCCTCCCCAAATTGTAAACAAACTTGCATGAAGTGATCGTGAAGTTACACGCGTCTAAGTCTTAAACACCCTTTATGAATACGGCCCTAAATTTCCTGACCCTTGATGAGGATGCACTCAGAAATGAGACTTTTTTGTTTCGGGGTTAGAGGGTGAAAGGATTACTTTTTTTCCGAAACGCCCACGGCTTCAGTACGTGAGTAAAACTCAGTCTATACGTTTCATTCACATTCACAGGTCCAATTTCTACACTCACATTCCCGTGCGCAAAAGACTTCAATTTTTTAAAATACAAACTGTCCATGCTCATTGGAACGTGAAGTGTAAACAATGACACTGGTATCATTCGATGTTGAGTCACATCCTCTACCAAGAGATATGGGCAGTTTTTCAAAACTCAACTCTACGTTTATTTTATGATGATTTTTTCGAGTGTCTAATTTTTCTGATACATCTTGTAGCATTTTTGCTCGATTTTTGAAAAAAAAATGTCTCTAAATTCGCGGTTAAGAGAGATGGCGTGAAAAAGTGGTCGTGTTGGTCATCCGATAACGAGTTATCTCGGTCTTGGGCGTCAATAAGTTAATTTTTCCTTATCATCCCTTTACAAACCACTGACTGTAGTCTCCTGCCATTTCAGCTCTGTGGTGCTGTTAAACGCCCTGTGTGGTATATCTTCTCTGGCATGGGCAGCCAGTGGCCTGGGATGGGACGTGCTCTCATGGAGATAGATGTATTCCGACAATCAATAATGAAGTCTGAGAAGGTGTTGAGGCCATATGGGATCAGGCTTTATGAAATATTGACGGAAGGAGATGATGCGACCTTTGACAATATACTTATCTCCACTGTGGGTATTGTGGCCATACAGGTGTGTATAATATGATGCTATGGATTTTTAAACGATTTAGTTGCATAACATTTTTAGCTCACTTGCTGAGCTCTTTCGGTGGTGCCGCGTCCGTCGTCGTCCGTGAGCAGAGCATGTTTCGTAACCGCTGCGCTATTAATCTGAAACTTTGTGAATATATTCCCACAGGTCAGATGACCTACGACACCAAGTTTCGGAACGATTCGATTCTTGTATTGGCCACTAGGTGGCCAAAACCAAAAGTACAAAGTGCTTTAACCACTGGCCGGATCATCTCCAAATTATTATCATAGGTATATCTAATAAGGAAATACGACATATCTAACCGTTTGATTTGACCTACTTTTTAAGGTCAAGTGGTCAAAGTTCAAAAGTTTGTTGTTTGCTGGCATGTTTTGCGGCTACCTGACTTAGAGTCCTATAACTTGGTTGCATTTATATCTAAGCCCCCTCTATGTGTTCAGCAAATTTTGGCCCCATTTTAAACATGGCACTCATGTTTGTTGATCCAGGCTTTCAGATGAGCTAATCAGTTTCATTCTCCGATATCTGGTTCAGGTAAAAGGGCAGGTCCAATAGTTCTGTCCAAGAAATTTCCCCGGTAAATTCCATAAAATGGAAATACCGTGGATCGCCACTGCATATATCTGTTTGTTCCTTGTAGGTTGGTCTAGTTGATATCCTGCGAAAAATTGGTATGAACCCTGACGGCATTGTAGGACATTCAGTTGGAGAACTGGCCTGTGGCTATGCCGATGGATGCTTTTCGGCTGAAGAAACAGTTCTTACTGCTTACTTGAGAGGGCGCTGTGTGCAAGAGGCTCACCTCCCACCTGGTGGAATGGCTGCTATCGGTAGGTGGCTTCGACATATGTACACAGTCATGGACATAAGTTTATTGATGCCTGATACCTGGAATATTTCAAATACTACTGGCCCAATTTTAACACGGTTAGGCTAGTTCAACATGAAATACATGTACACCCTTAGTCAAAAATAAATGCGCAGCTAATTTCCTGGCATATCTCCATGAATATTTTTCATAGCCACGTTTTCTTTTCATGCACATAAGCTAGGGCCATTAGGACACCCTTTAAGGCCATAAAACTTGAAGTCATTAAACAAGTGCATTTTTGGCAAAAAATTGTAATTTGGCCAAGATATCACGATTTTTTACTCCTCACAACAGGATTGAAACTGGCACTGTTTTTGAAGCCAATCTGTTTCTTGACACATGGAAATTTTCAGAATGCTAAAATTCTCATTTAAAGCAAAGTTACAGATGATTTTGTAAAATGGTTTTCCCAAGTAGTTCTTGCCATTCGTTCCATGCACTGAGGCACAGAATTTTAGCATTACCCAGTGGTGAATATTCATTAGCCTCTTGGCCACAAAAGGAGCGACTGACATCAATAGTGGAGTAATAGGTTCCTTTGTGAACTTATACATGGGGTATGTCACAATAGGCCAATTTGTTGACTGGCGTAAGTTGCACTGGGTAATCGTGGTCAGAAACTCCCATTGATGCAAGCCTTGTTTGAATAGGTCCCGGTTGAAATGTTTGAATAGCCCCGGTTTGAATAGGCCTTCAATGAACTTCCTAAATTACGGCACATGATGGGGGTATTGATAAAATGTGGCTTCGAGTCAACTGGAATTGTGGGGATTTCATTCGAAAGAAAAATCATCATAAATCGTCATAAAGTTGCTCAATTTGGGAATTTGAAAAACGGTATTGTCCAGAAACAGACTGGCTTCAAAACAGTGCCAGTTTCAATCCAAACAAGTGAGTATTAAAAAATCATGATACTTTGGCGAAATTTCAAACGTTTGCCAAAAATGCACTACTTGTTTAATGATTTTATGGTCTTATGTGATGTTTCCGTGTTCTCCTGAACTTCGGGATGGAATAGAAGGATAATCACGATGTTTCGCATTGAAAATCGGTTTTTCTTCACTGCACGAAAACAACGCCTTGTGCTTCCCACGGAAGCGTGCCCAGCAGGGAGCTAGCCCTGACCTAATTTTCTGAGGTTGGCACGGCGAAGGAGTAACCGCACCTTGGCCAGTGGGACATTTCCGGCAAACAGCCGTACAGTGGGATTATTGCTTGGAAGGGCTGGAAAATTAATGCTATACCGACTATAATTCGGGAATGGGGAGATAGGGTGTCTATAAAACTAAGACCTAAGACCTACAAAAGTAAGACCCTGTTATAAAAGCAAGACCCCCACAGTACAAAACTAAGACTCTGTTATAAAAGTAAGGCCCCCACAGTACAAAACTAAGACCCAGGCGGCACCACTGCAAATGACCTTGACCTTTAACCCCGGAAATGACCTTGACCTGACATGAAGGCAATAGAGGGCGTCATGAACTCAATAGGGGCGTATCTCGCTTATCTTAGTTCCAAATTCCTCCGCTGGGGGTGCAAAGTCGCGGATGATCACTCGGGAGTACTCGGCAATGTTCGGAATCACTCGGGAATCTTCGGCAATCTTCGTTTTTTCTCGAATATCTCCGTTCTTTGTTAACATATTCCAATGAAACCAAGACGACCTTGACCCTTGACCTCTCACCTTCCTCGCTGACCACTCGGACGCAAAAAACCCTGCAGGAAGGAGCTATGACCCTTGTTAGCTCCTTCCTGCATGGTTTTTATTATCAAATTTTATTCAATTTTATACAGAATCCGCTAAATCCGCCAGATCCGCTGAATCCGCTAATTCTACATGGCCGGCGAAGAGCTGTGCGACAGAAACCAGCGAAAACAACCTGAGACAAAATTAACTTTTACGGAATTCAGGAATGTCTTGATTCCACCTAGCTGTCACCATTGTGATGTTTCCGTGTTCTCCTGAACTTCTGGATGGAACAGAAGGATGATCACGGTGTTTCACGCTCAAAATCGGCTTGTTATTTACTGCACGAAAACAACGCCTTGTGCTTCTCACGGCAGCGTGCCCAACAGAGAGTTAGCCCTGACCTAATTTTTCCGGGGTTGGCATGGCGACGGAGTAACCACACCTTGGCCAGTGGCGCTATCTTCCGTTAGGCTTCATAACTGCCCAAATCACCACACTTAAAAGGTGCCCTAATGGCCCTAGATTATGTGCATGAAAAGAAAACGTGGCTGTGAAAAATATTCATGGAGATATGCCGGAAAATTAGCTGGACATTTATTTTTGACTAAGACTGTACATCTTGTTGGTCATATGTCGGAATCGAAATTTTGGAATTAGGAAATATCGTAATTACATGTACAGCTTTGTAAAAGAATAGGACCACTTCCCATTTGACTGTCATCTCTGGTGCAGGCTTTTGTCTGTTGAATTATTTCTGAAACCCATCTTGGGCAGCAAACCACATTTGACACCAGTTCAACGGGACCAAATTGTCGCATTGCATAATAACGGATACTCAGAGCGGCAAATTCGTGACAAGACAGGTTGGAGTAAAAATGTTGTAAACAATTCCATTGCCAAATTTGATAATGGCGCCTCATATTCAGGCAAGGAAAAGAGCTGTATGTAATAGTAGGTCATCAGAAAAAAAACTAAAAATCAAACGTTTATTATGAAGCTTTTTTGTGATTTTTGTTGCAGTTTTGATAGAGTGGAACTTTCTCAGGATTTTGGCTTTGTTTCATCAAAATGTGTTGGGTGGTTGCTGAGATACGTACGGGAGAATCCCATTTACCTGGCCGTCGGATCACAGCCGAAATTTTCTAAGTCCACCCAAAGGTAGAGGGAGTGTTAACAATAGGGGAACACAAATTCGTGACAAGACAGGTTGGAGTAAAAATGTTGTAAACAATTCCATTGCCAAATTTGATAATGGCGCCTCATATTCAGGCAAGGAAAAAGAGCTGTATGTAATAGTAGGTCATCAGAAAAAAAACTAAAAATCAAACGTTTATTATGAAGCTTTTTTGTGATTTTTGTTGCAGTTTTGATAGAGTGGAACTTTCTCAGGATTTTGGCTTTGTTTCATCAAAATGTGTTGGGTGGTTGCTGAGATATTTTGAGATGATCAATAGTTTGATAGTTTAAAATTTTCATGCTTTTTAGGAAACTTTGCTGCTATTAGATAAAGATAACTCAGAATATGGATTTTCAAAACTTCGGAACTTTTTTGCGTTAACTGGGCAGAAATATTGCATATTTTTCAAAATATTAATGTTGATATTTTGAAAAATATGCTTACGTTCTATGTTCTTAAGTGCTTACGTTTACGCTCAAGTTCCAAAACTTCATACTTTTACGTTTTTAGGTAGGCACTGTGTACTGTCATCAAAATTTTGCGAAAAATACGAAATTCTCAAATTACCAAACAAAGCCAAAAATGCTTGCAAAGTTCCACTCTATCACAACTGCAACAAAAAATATTTTTCAAAATCACAACAAAAATGTATTGAAGTCGGTATCTTGTATGCAATTACCCCAAATCAATGATTCATTCACCAGACATACTCAATAACTAAATCACAAGAAATAAACTTACCATTTCAGTTTTGGCCTTAAAAAATCTGAACTAAAGGGTGGTTTTTTTCCGACTCTCCCTCTACATATCCAGGTTTTAGAGGGACATTTTAAATTCACGCTCGTAAGGCGAGATAGCCTCATTAACTCCTTATAATGGTATTACGTTATTTTACCATTACTTCGCATAGGATTGACTTGGGAGGAAGCAACGAAGCGGTGTCCACCAGGCGTGGCCCCTGCTTGCCATAACACCCTGGACACAGTGACCGTGTCTGGACCAGAACAACTTGTTCATGACTTCATTGAAGAATTGAAATCCCAGGGCGTTTTTGCTAAAGCAGTTAACTGTGGTCGTACGGCTTTCCATTCCAAGTACATGGCTGACGTAGCCCCATCACTGAAAGCAGCACTTGAAAAGGTAAAAACTGCTTGATTTTATTCTCTCTGAGCTAAGCCCATATGGTTTTCTTTTTAAATGAAAACCTATAGACTACGTGCCCCTGGAAATGATATGAACCTGCAAGCCTAGCGGCATAAATGGTTTAGGTGGGAAGAGCGAAAAAATCGTCATTTTTAGCTCAGCTGACCAAAGGTCAGCGGAGCTATTCATATGTATACTGAGTGGCGTCCGTCTGTGTGTGTGTCTGTAGTCTGTAAACTGGCACGTTTCGCAACCGCCAGGCCCAGGGTCATGAAAGTTGGTGGAGCCGTAGTCCCTAGGGAGGGCTCGAAACAGAACCAAAAATTTTTGCGATCTGACCTACATTGTGCCCTCCAGGGGGCATTTTCCGTAAAATGGAAAAGCTCAATAACTCAGTCCAGGGGCAGTATATCAAACTGAAATTGATAGGGTATGAAGCTTGATATTTGGTACACCAAGTGCAATGGCAATTAATTCGAAATTTGTTCTCGAGGGGGCGCTAGGTGACAAAATACAAAACAGCACTATTTGAATTTCCCGCGCCAGTTACTTTGACATGTTGGATGCTCTTTTGTTCATGGAATGAGGAATTATGGGAAAGATGCTGATGCTTGCAGAAAGTGAATCGAGATGAAAAATATGCCTATTATAATCGCATAAAATCCCTATGATCATACTCAATTGCCTTATGAAATCATACATGAGTGGTATTTTAGAGCATTATCAATCAATAGCTGAAAGTATTTTGCACCAAAACTACAGGAGTGGGTTCAAAATATGACGATATATATTAGGAAAAATTCATAATAATCGAACCGAGCAGACGACCTCGGCTTCAGGCACGNACAAAGGCAAATTAAGATAAAGGCAAAACTAGAAAAGGCCACTTAAGAAAAGGCAAAAAGAAACAGAGGCAAAACAGGAAAAGGCGAGGTAGCAAAAGGCAAATAGAGACAAAGGCAAAATGAGATAAGGCGAAGTAGGAGAAGGCGAAATGAGAGAAGGCGAATCGGGAAAAGGCGAAATGTACACTTTTTGAAGGCAAAATGGGAAAAGGCGAAAAGAGATAAGGCGAATAGAGCATGTACCGAGATATTGAATGTTGAATTTTACAGGTCATAAAAACAAAGCGCCTTCGTTCCAACAGATGGAAAAGTTCATCAATCAAAGAGAGCCAGTGGGATACTGATCTCGGACGGTTTGCCTCTGCTGACTATTATGTCAACAACCTTGTCAGTCCGGTTCTTTTCCAAGAAGCTTTAAGTCACATCCCAAAGAACGCCGTCACTGTGGAAATCGCCCCGCATTGCCTGTTGCAGTCCATCCTGAAACGATCACTGGGAACAGGGTGTGTCTTCACAGGGCTGATGAAGAGAGGGCACAAAAACAATCTGGACTTTTTCCTCTCAAACATTGGAAAGTAAGTTCACCTAGAGAAAAGCCAGTCACTGATGATGAGGATATGCAGAGTATTTGCACATTTTCGACCACAACCGGGTCTTCTTCAGGCTGGCACTGTCCCACTTCAAGCTGCCAGGACATTCTGTCAAGGACCTGATGTTCACCATACTGGAGACATGTACGAATGAGACGACCCTCCTCAAAACAGAGTTACGGTGGATGTGGACCCTTAAAACCATCAGCCCCCTCAGGCCTCAACACCAGATGCTGAGTTTCTGATAACCCCATAGCTCCCCTTTACTACTTTAGTGTCAGGAAGTTTGGCGTTTGTTTTCCCCCTAGGTAGGCCTTTATTTTTCTTCCAGTTAGGGGCGAATGTGTCGTGCCTTTCTGGTTTAGGCCTTTTCCCTTCCCCTATTCTTTTCATTGGTCAGTGATTTGCGTTTGCCGGTCTCCTAGTCTTTCTTTCTATCTATTCATCTTATTCTGACGCCATACTCTGTTTATTTGTAGGCGCTATTCTATAGCTGCATTCCTCTTCATTCCATGTCATTTTTACAGGTCATGCATTATCTTCATGTCGCTCTTGCTCATTTTAAATTACACATGTCATAAGCTATTAAACTTTCTTTCCGCCTAGCCCTAAGTAGTTTTCTACTAATTACAGACACTCTCTTTTTTTGATTAGGTCTAGCAACCAATTCTTGGGGCTTGGCCTCTAGTCATTCTTTAATTGCTGACACCTCCTGTTTGCACAGGGTATTTCAGATCTACATTTGGGATTCAGCTCATTCTTTTCTGAAATTTAGTGTGGAAAAGTGCTGAAGAAGACCCCGCTTGGGGTCGAAAATGTGCAAATACTCTGGAAATGGACTTTATGTACATTATCATATTGTGTGTCGATTTTTGTGCTCGCCTTCTCTTTGGATGAGGATATGCCGTACAGAGTGAATGCTGAATCGAAATAATTGTTTGTTGTTTTGTCTGCATGGCATTTCGTCGCTAATTCTGGGAAATCAAACCCTGGTTCAAGAATTTTGCCCAGGTTTTAGAAGGAACCAGCCCTCGTCTTTCGCGAAAGTGCGATAGCCCATATTCAGGAAACCCTGTTGGGCTTAGTCCCTTGTAACGTGCCGAGTTTGTAGAGGCCTCTGCACACAACTAGCAACCGAGTTACATTGTAGCAACGGTTTTACGAATATAGGCCCAGACCGCTAGCTGTAAATGTGCTACCCGCTTAATGGTTTGTTATGCCCTCGCTTAATCCGAGCGGGGGCATTATGTCATCAGCCGTTACGTCCGTCCGTCATCCGTCGTCATCGGCCCGTTAACTTTTCCGTTTCCGACCTTTTAAACGAAAGCTGTCAGTCCAATCAAATTGATTTTTGTATGTATGTTGGGGGTGATTAGAGGAAGGATCCTTTTGAAAATGGCCGCCTTCCGATTTACAATATGGCCACCAGAACCTCCATCTTCAGTGAAATCAGATTCCGTCGATTCCAAGGATAACCGTTTGTCCGATCATATGGATTTTCTGTATGTATGTTGGGCTGACTAGAGGAAGATTTCTTTTGAAAATTGCCGCGTTTCGATTTACGATATGGCCACCAGAGCCGCCATATTGAAATCGAATTCCGTCGATTTCAAAGTTCAACGTGGTGTTATTGTGTGAATAACCCTTCATCAGGTAAGGTACACATGCTTTAACTCATTCGTTTGTGTGTAAGAACACACAGAATACCTAGGGTTGGTTCTGAACCTGGCACCGGCACGCTGGCACTGGCACTGGCACTGGCACTGGCACTGGCATCATATTATGGCCAGAAATTATGAAAAATGGTATATTTACCTTACAATTATTATTTTGGAAGATAATAAGATATTAGGGCGAACAAGTTTAAAATGGATCAATTATGTTGAAAAATCTTTAAAAAACTAGATTTTTTTTAAAATTTTTTTTCAACAAAATTGATCCATGTTAAACTGGTCGGCCCTATTATCTTCCAAAATAATAACTGACTGTTACGTATATATACATTATTTTCATGATTTCTGGCCATTGATACCAGTGCCAGTGCCAGTGCCAGCATGCCAGTGCCAGGTTTAGAACCAACCCGAATACCTAATTGGTAAGTTACATCATTCAAATCGACAGATTTGAACAGTCTTGTGGAGCATGCATTGACAAAATCATGATCAACCTCACCACCATGAATTAGCTCTGTGTGTAAATGGTGTACATCGACCGTGTGTATAATGCTATGAACGAGGTCACCGTAAATGAGATGCACTACGACGGCGTCACGAAACTCAGTTTTGGATGCATAGCGTGGTGCTTTAATGGTTTTTTCGTGGGGACAAATATCAATGCTGTACCCTAAAGTTTGTTTTTATTGCAAAATCCTAAATCTCGATCCTTACCACGAAAGTTCATTGAGGTTTCCTAGAAAGCTCCTAGGGTTCTTCAGAAATCAACAAGGATTTATCAGAGAAGCACAGGTGTAATGTATGAGAATGCCCCCCCCCCC